>JXPQ01006570.1:610-13385 GCA_001014675.1 Ephydra gracilis
TAAAAGTTATTTTTAGTTTTGAATATTTTTTTTGTCATCACATCTCTGAATGATTTGTAGTCATTCATCCATTTTTCGTGGTTTCTTCATAGTTTTAGTAATCCACGAGTTTTCGTATATATTTTTGAATTTTGTGTGGATTTCATTATATAGATCATCAGCATAACCACCATCTAAATGGCAGTTAGTTCTCTGAATTTGCTCCTTGACTATCTTTCCGTATTCGATTTTCTACGCGTTCGTTATTACTTATAGTCCCAATGATTTCTGGCTCGATTTTGCAATAGATAGCATAAGGATCGGATACATCAACTTCCACAATACCTGCATTAATAACTCTTCTTTTGCACCTTACAAATAAGTGATCGATGTTAGAGCCCGTTTTTCTGTCGAGGTCCACTCGTGTACTTTCACTTGACTTTGTATTCTGCATGCCGCATGAATAAAGCACGTCCAAGTATTGTGAAACGTTGTCATTTTCCATGTGCAAATCTATATTTATATCTCCAATCATTATTAGTTTCATTCCGTTGGGTACTTTTGTTACCGAATATTCAAAATCTTGAATAAAGTTGGAGCTTGTCGCTGGTTGTGGTGGACGATACACAGCTAGAATTGTGTATGTTGTACTATTAATTGCAAGTTCGATTTGTATCGCCTCAAACGATTTAGCTTCAGGTAGCACGTAGTTCAACGTATACTTTTCTTTTATAAAAACGGCTACTCCACCTCATCGTCTCGTATTTCTATTGCAGTATATAGCATTATATCCACTGATTGTGTACAAATCAATTTTATGTCTTCCATCTTAAAAGTGTACATTAACTTAGTTTTAATACTAAAATGTCAGTATTGGTCAACAACTTTATATATTCCGTATTTTTTTACATACATTCCATCATGGAAATTCGCTAGATAGGAAATGGCACCATTGCTCTCTGTTGATTTTAAAAAGATTATTTTTTTTATGTATTACTTGTTAGTTAAAATTTTAAAAATACAACTTTTCTTTAAAATTTCGACTTAAGTTCATAAATTTTGTTCAATTTAATTTGAATTACTGATTATTTAAAAATCAGCATACTTTAATTCACTAATATGTGGTTTCACCTATCAAGGGAAATATTATTTTTGTTATTTTCAATAGAATGATTTCAATTTTCTGACCTGTAAGTAAAGTACTATTTTAAATACTTAAAATTCAATTTAATAGAAAAAGGAAGCCCTCTTCTTGTGCAGAGATCTCTGATTTTTTCACTGAAAAGACCCACATTTTTAAATTGAAGTCTGGACTTTGTGCTGAACTGTAAATAATTTCGCAGTTGTACAAAGCCTCCAACCAGGATATACATAAATTTTCTGTTTCAGGATATTGCCTTAGCATACTTTAAAATTTGATTAAAAAAATTCAATATTATTGCTATTTGACTAATTCTGCATAAACATCGATTTTTTCACGTTCCTTTATTATTTTTGTATTCTTTGTTGTCGGGTTCATTTTCATTTTTGCAGAGCTTTGGCATATTTCACATTTCATTTGGCCCGTGTTTAAACATTTTGCATATGAATTGTTTAAACTCTTCTGATAAACCACGAAGTATTGCTTCCAACCTAGTTAATTATAAGCACTGTTCTTTGCTTTAGGAAAAGAACATGCATAATCATTTAGCAAACATTTTTCATTGATATTGAAGAGCACTTGTTCCAGCAAGTAATTGAGTATTTTTTTTCTGAAAAATTTTTTATTTGAAAAATCTAAATATCATGCAAAATTGAAAAAAATTACGCATGCCAGACAACGATAAATGATCTTTATTTTGATTGAAATTATAAAACGGCTATCTGCCTATTTTTATTTGATTTTTCAAAAAATTAGTTGCTTAACTTTTATCGTCTGATGCCCTGAGCCCCGTTGCAAATGTGAGCTCATCAAGAGGATCAACGGTGGTTTTAGGTGTTTTCGTGAATTTTTTGGAATGCATATGAGGTAAGCCGAAATTATCGACCTTTTCTCATGCCCTCCACAATGCTACTAAAACAGGTTTTCATGTTTATACGTCTGTTTTGTTCTGAAACTTTTTGGACGAATGTTTACATTTTTTCGCGAATTACATTTACATGAGTGTTGTATATTACCGCTTAATTTTATCATTGATTAAATGGCAACGAACTGATATTTTTCTAAATTATTATTTAGCACAAATAATATTAAGTAATAAATTTTCCTAACCAATAACAAAAATTACTAATGTGGGTAAATATTAATTAAATTTAAAAAAGCAAACAATAAATAGAATCCACGAGAATGTTCAAGTGGCATAATCATCCGAAAACAATAAATACGAAATACTAAAAATTTTTTGTTCACAAAGTGATTTTTTGCTTGTCTTGATTTATTTTCTTCCGAAAAAACTAATTTTTTGCACTGTGAGCCACATACTTTCACCCCGGCAACTTTCAATCAATACTGAATACCTCTATTAGATGCAAAAGAAAATAAACAAATTATTAGACGTCATGTCCAAGAAGCAATGCATTTAAAAGTGAGCCCTCACACATAAAACAGTTCACTTCCATACAGTGATCACAAACAATTAAACACGTAATATTAAACAAAATTTTGGAATTTAATGCTTAAAATTTGGGACTCAGAATCAAAATTTTAAAGAATCATGAGTTTCTTTATTATATGAATATGGTATTAATTTCTTGATCAAAATGTATTTAATGTTCTACGAGTTTTTCAGAAACTCTTCAATATCAAATATATGTATCGGTGATTACCCGATCACACATGATTTTGACTTTCAATGTGTTACTTGATTTCTTGTGAAATTTGAATTTCCATTAACTTTATTTTTGGGACTGTTTAGCATAAAATTCGCATATCAGTATATGAATTCAAGTGGTTACGCTCATTTAAGGTATTGGAATTATGTATATTAATTAAAAATTTATGGATATTTTTCTGTGAATTCACACTAAGCATTTACCTTTGCGCACATTAAATATGTACTCAAAATATTGGAAAGATCTCTATTTTTTATTAACATTTTATGCGTTAAGAACATGTAATTTCTTATTTGGAAGGTAGCATGGAGAAGAAATTCGAAATTTGACTCAAACAAAATATTGTGTTGCATAAGGAAAATGTAATGGTTAAGGTAATTTGGCAATTTTAAGCTGTTAAAAGACTTTACCTGAGAAATAATGCAGCGCTCATTTTCCTCTCCCTCCCTACTTGCCACCAGCTATGACACACAAGTGTGCAACATCTCGGCAGTCTAACGCACATTTGGTCTTTTTTGCGGTTACCACCGGTCGCATAAAAATCGAACACTTTACGAATTGACTCATGCATGGTCGCGAAATGACCTAGAAACGTAATCGCTGAATTTTAATTCGGTTGATTATGCCAGGCTCGGCATACATTTCGTACAGTACTTGATTCCGCCAGAAATTTTATGCACGATTTTCCTATCAAAGATAACTTCTGTATGTTCATAAGAGTTTGAAAGCTTCTGTGCCCATAAGCGGGACTGGAATTATGAGAAATTTTAAATGGAACGCTTTTATATAATGACTTGGATCAAAGTAACACCTATTGACAATACAATATTTCATAAACATTTCGAACTGAAAGTTTCTCATTTCAACGTATTAGTCTAAGCTAGAAACTTCGAACGTTGATACGAAGTACGTCGCGGATTTTCCATCATAGTAAACCCATCTTGCATACTTCTTCCACGAATTTGAAGTGCGGCGGTAATCTAGCGTTTATTTTGGCCAATTACTTTTACATCGCCACTTTATGCAAAAGGCATCTCAAAAAAGATGGCAACGGCTACGACAGTTATTAACAGTTTGGGGCATCCCCCTTCTTTTACACAGAGAACACACTTGGCCTTAAAACGGCCTAAACGGCAGGTACTCATTCCCTTTACCACATTTTACGGAGGAGATACTCTTTGCAACTGAACAATTTCTGTTCACCAGAATTGAATACTTCTTCCGGTATGCCAGAATATCCAACTGCTTTGTTCAATTTCATTGCACTGAGTGACGGTCCGGCTTTGAAGAGTGTTGGTGAAGAACGTTTCCAATACTTTTTTTAAGAGCCGATACACAACCTCTACTTCTTCCATGAAGAAATTTCTTAATGTTAGCGAGAAATTCTAACTCGGTGGTGTTTTTGTTTCTATGTAAGTGATGTACATAATCAAAGTGAGGTTTTGAAGCCAATGATGCAGTGAACATTTTGCTGGCCAGCAACATGCTTAATCCTTCTTTAATTCAACGATTTTAAGATACAATACAGTGAATTTATTCATCGACTGCTAACGTTGTTGCTTTTCTTGGACGTCATCGCGTTCATCGTTTTTAAGACTGTGTTCAAATTCAACAGCCCATCCTTCTTTTTTTCTTATTAAGGGCAAAGACTCCTTATCCACTTTCAACATTCACATTCAATTCTTTTGTTGTTTTAAGCCTTCGAAAGAAATGCAATTTCTCAATTAATAGTATGCTACGACACTTAATTGATTTAATACAAAGAAATGTCGAACTGGCCCACCTTCGTAATAAAAAGAAAAAGGATTTATGCTAATAAAAACGACAATAAACATGCGCACTGTCAACAATTCAAAACAATTGCATCAATCTAATACGGAGTGGAATTTGATTCATCTAATACATTAAATTAATGAAAGAGTTTTACAGTAACTGTTTGGTTAAAATATTCGTAGGATTCCATACAAATATTTAATCCATATGATTTTTAGGTAACTATAACATTCAAAAGACTCGTGTAGATATTTGATAGCTGTCGGACTATTTCCTTACGGTATACACCATTTTAATTGAAAATATTTTTATTACTTTGAAGAAAATGATTAATAAAGAATTTCATGTCTAAATAAAACATTGCTTTTTGGGGAAAAACACTACGGATGAATCGAAATTTCAGCTTTATACATTATTCAGAAAAGTCAATAATTTAGAAGTGGTAAGTTCGCACAAGGCGAAAAAGCAGGCAGTGGAGTCCCAAAATTGTCTGCTCGACGAAAAAACCAATTAAGTCCAAAACAAAAAACGAAACATGACTCCACTATTTCATACCAGAATTCAAGCAACCATAAGCAGAATAGAGTGCACCACCTTCAAAGTCACAAAAAACGAAAACGATGGAATTAACAGAAAATCGAAGTGTTTTAGATCTGGCGACCAGCGAAATTTTGCTTTTGACAGATAATAAGAAATTGAAATGAAATTTAGCGCCGATAAAGGAATTATAGAGAACACCTTCGCCTATTTTGAGCCTAATAATAAATCGTACTTTAAAAATGGTATCGATAAATTGCCCAACCGCTTTAGTCACTGTAGCCTCGTGAAGGAAACTTTGTGGAGTGTGTTAATAAATGAAAAAATATTTGTTTTATGTAAGCCTACAAATTTTTATTTCAAGAACATACTTAGCATAAAATTTATGTTCCTTATAGTTTAGCTGAAAAACTGAACTTAATTGATAATGTTGAAGAAATGGCTTTAAAAAGAGATCATTGCATAAAGCGCAGATACTTTTTGTAAAATGATTCCATTTTTTTATTATTGCAATTTATTTCCGTATAACTTACCTGAAAAGTAATTTACTTGGCTGAAATGCAACTATTGTTAAACACATTAAAAGCCAAATACGATCTAACCATTCGTTATTAGGATTATTTGTGGCTTGACGAATACATTGAATAAAAATTTCGTCTCGTAATTCTTCTCTGTCGATTCCCAATTTTATAATGTATTGAATAGTTTGTAGTTCTTTCTCAGCATTTTGTTCACCACGCATATATTTACATAATTCCTGAAATTAAAAATTAATTGTTGAAGTTTTAGAATATATTTTTAAAGAATGCAATGAAGCATATTTTTATGGCAATTTCAGGATCAGATATCATTTATAATTATCGAAGTTTGTAAAATGTGTGAAAAAAGTTTGTTTTCTGAAGAGCTGTCGTACAAAAATTATTTACAACAACTATTAGGAAATATTATAAGAGTTTTGTAATGAAGTGGATATGGTGTAATTGAAATAATATCAATAATCCTTGAAATAAGATGATTCTATTAAAAATTTGCAGATGCTTACATTTTAGCATTATTATCTCATTATTATCTTCTTCCACTCAAATACTTAAGTTCATAGATTGAAATGTGTGCAATCCTACTTAGTCAAATCATACATATAGATGCAGAAATAACGCACTAATAAAAAATATGACATTGGGCGCAATCATTTTGTATTGTGGGTGATTTGACTGTTGACATTTATCACTTTTTGCAGTTTTTTATCTCGATTATTCACAATCATTGAATACTGCGGCAACGACAACTGTATTGTTTTAGTTGGCCTACTCAAAAGGATCATAGAAATATTCGATATCTTTTGCATGTTGCGGCCGCTTACTTATCTTGTTGCAAAGTTCTTTGCGGATACTGCTGCAATGCGAGACCGTCAAAATCTGGTGGTGCGCAAATTGTAAAGACACCTAAAGCGCCAAGACCGTGACGAAACGAAAACTGTTGCAAAAACAGAAAATTATTTCGCAGGAAAATCAAATTTCACGAAAATCAATCTGTCGAATTATGAAAAAGATTTGAGACTCATGGCGTGCAAGCCACATACTAAACAATTGCTGACAAGCGTACTGAAGAAATAAAGATAGTGAAAATTAAAAGTGTTACATAGCCGGTGTAGGCAAACTGTTAAAAAAGATATTTTTTTTTCTACATAGTCGTTTTGGCCGGCAGGATTCAGCTTCAGCTGACATAGTAAAAACGCATAAACTGTAACCGAAGAGCAACATACAAATATTAAAGCGGCCAAGAGAGACCTTCTTCGCATAGAGAAAAATTTTACCAATTATAAACTGCTTCTCGCGATCGATGAGTGGCCAAATCGGATCAAGTTAAATTAAAACGCGAATGAAAGTTATTTCGATTAAGTTGTTTAAAGTCTGTTACCATTGGATAAACGCATAAAAACAAAATACTTTGTAACACTCATTCAATGTTAATTAGCATCGATTCTGCATGCCATTAATTATAAGTTGACTGAGTGCTCCACCTTGATCAAAAATTTATCGGAACAAGATTATGCATCACAATCTACATGGTATTTTTTGTATTCGGTTCGCATGCAACGACACTATATGAATTCGGTGGTTGTTGGATGGTATTGTTTTCCTTTTGAGCTATATTCTCATGGCCAACAGTGGCATTATCCGACGCTTCGTTATTGTGGTGCAAGATAAATAAGTAGATTGCTGTTCAAACTCGAAATTTCCCTGCGATTTCTTTCACTCAAACGTATCATAATGTCCAAATCTCTTCCTATTGACAGCTTGTAAACTCTTGCTGCCCAACACTGATTTAATCAATGCAAACAGTCAGTATCGCCTTCATTTCCGAGTAAAACCGACATATTTTTTTGATCTATGCTAATTCAACAGAAGCTCTTCCCTGGCTTGATGTCTGGATTGCTTGTTCTGCGCATAAATCTACATATTGACACCAGTACTGATCCGTTTTCTGAATGTTAGGTTTGATTCGGCCATGGATATCATTTCTTTACCGATACCAACACAGGCGTTTTTTGGCAGATATTCCGATCTTTCGACACCAGCTTTGGAGCAATACGTCTGACACCGAAATCGTTAACTATGATGATTTGAAAGGCTCAAAAAGTAAAATCTTACTCATAAGTCATCTCTCTAGTGCTCAATTATCGTTCTAGAGACAACTATTTTTTGATTTTTTTGATGATTTCAGCAGTTTTCGATTTTAATGCCTTGACACCACATCATGGTTCAAATATCCACGGCCACCTCTGAAACCTTTTTGTCACTGCTATAGACTGTTTTCTTTTGAATATAATGGGCAAACCCTTTTTTAACATATATAATGTTGTTCACGCCAGCAACGCGTGAAACAGCGCCAGCATGTCGCTGGGACGCAAGGAACATCGGTTGGTAGCGGCGTTACGCTACATCGGTTGCCAACAGCGATGGGCAACATAGGTTGCCAGGGTACACCCGGCAACAAACTCAATGAGAAGGGCAATTCGATAGAAAGCAAATGTGCGAGAGGGACACCGCAAANGAACATCGGTTGGTAGCGGCGTTACGCTACATCGGTTGCCAACAGCGATGGGCAACATAGGTTGCCAGGGTACACCCGGCAACAAACTCAATGAGAAGGGCAATTCGATAGAAAGCAAATGTGCGAGAGGGACACCGCAAATCCAACGATAAGCTTATGTATTATGATACATAAGAGACAACGGACACTGACGCCCTGTTGACATCGAAAAATTTCTTCGTTCCTTTCTTTTAGCAACCACCAACGCGATCACACGCCATGGAAAAGACCTGCACCACACACCACCTAAGGTAAGCAACGTTTTAATTGATACCTGTGATGACAATTGTTTCATTAAACCCCCTTTACAGAAAAAACAACCGGACAGACTTTCCGTACAATCAAATATGATTCCATGACTGAAACCGTTCTTAACGAAAGTATTAATATACACTCTTAGTGGAAATTCAACTCCACACTTAAAATGTATACAATGAAAACGCGAACAATAGCAGATGTTAATAAAACTGCATCATTTTTGCGAATATCAAGCTATCAAGATAAAAATTTTATAGAATTTTAATAACATACGTAGCAATTAGTTGTAATTCCGGGGGCTTTTTTATGAAACGAGTATATTCCCTGACATCCCCAAGCTTCTAATTTTCAGATTGAGAAATGGTATCTTTGGCAAAACATAAGTTATTATATTAGAACGTATATATGTGCTAAGTCCTACACATGCCTTATGACAATTTTTACATCCAAAAATAGCTTTGCTGTTTAATTTAATCCATTTATATTGACTGGCATGTTTCTATGCTCGTAAGAAAGAAAGAATTATTTCTCAGCAGAAAAAACAATCATCATCTGAGTGGAATACATATGCTAAACCAACTCCAAAGTTGTCAATGACCCAACAGTCGGCTGACAAGATCATCACAGCAGTATTTTTAGATACCGTCAATTATGTATCTTTTTGACATCAGGCTTCCGTAGAATTTTCATTTCAGAAACTGAATTGTTTGATTTGCAATATGGCATAGAGCATCTTTTTATTGAAACTAAAAACCGTCAAAATCTTTTTCCCGTGTTTGAGAAAGAAAATAACTATTTATAATCCACGACATCAAATTTCATTGACTGCATCGTTTTCTCTAAATAAATTGCCAACTCTACTTGAACATCTCAACAAGTTCATTGGAACGTCTTCGTAAATTAATGGGTTGTGGAAAATCTTCCTATGAATTCACTGAATTCAATTTGGTACCAAATTCATGTTTTTTTTTTAGATGATATTTTCGACGGTTTATACGTTAAGTTAGTGAAACTAAAAGATTATTTTCGATATACAGCTTGATAATTTATAAAAAGGCCAAGTAAGTTTAAGAACAGGCCGGATCGGTTAATAATTTCGGTAATTCATTTGAATGCCGTTGATATCTAAGCTTTTTCTTCCATTTTGAATATTTTTTATATTTGTGTTAATACTCTCTCTAATTAAAAAAAGTGTTCCTCAATTTATAGCTTTTGTTGTCTTAATTACCGTTAATGTAACTGTGAATACTATTTTTAATCATATCTATATTAACGATCAATAAGTTTTTCTAATGCACCTTAACAGTCGATGCTTCTTTTTTACTTGAAATTATTTCGTTTTGTGAATAAATAGGCAAGAAGTTTTAATTTGCATTGAATACACGGTAATGCAACTTTGAAGAAGACTATTACAGACTGTTATACATCAGTCTAACTAAAAAATGTATAAAAAAGTATACCACCATTAGCTGAAGAAAAAAATATAAACTTCAAATAATGCAGTAATACAACTTTTCTGGACGCATCACTATCTTAAAGTAAAGAATTAACAGTCTACTTTTGAAATGCATAAGTAGATAAGAAACATAATTTGTAATACTTGCAATCGTAACGTCACCGTGACTCTTAGAAGCGACTTTGTTATGATTTTTCATAAATTTTGTGGAATGCATGTTAGTCTTGCGTCTTCGACGTCCCTTGACTCCTACACTTCAAACTTCTGCTTAAACATGTTTTGTTCTCGCACTTCTCGTTCGCTTCTGATTGTATCTTGTTCTTATGGGAAATCTTTACGTCTTTTCGCGTATCATACGTGTGTTGGTTTGGTAATAGCTAATCGCAACTATTACATTTGTTTTAGTATGCAATTATGAGGGTGGAATATTATCACTTAATTTAATCATTGATAAGATCGAAAGAAATTGATATTTTGCCAAATGAAAATTTTTTATCAACAAAAAGTAAAGAATACTTATCTGTGTATTAATTTTAATTTGGCTTGAAATTAATACAAACCCTTTGTTAAACTGCTAGCTGCATAACCAGCCCTCACAGCATATATTGCATACTAAAAATTGTTCGCTGACTAAAGTGATGTTGTGCGTGTGTTGCTCCATTTTTCTAGGAAAAAGTTAGTTTTTGAGAATGCACGCAACACATCTTTGCTTCATCAATAATCAATCCATATTAAACCACCAGCACAAAAAACAAAAAAATATTTGCAAATTTGCCTTAATCAGGAACCAATATCACCGTGTGCAAGAGTCACTACTCACGCAGTAGTTAGCTTCCATACAGGCGTCATTGTGCAATTCAGTTCGAAAGTGTAAGAACAAATTAACGAAAATCAGCGTATTTTGAAAAAATTAGATTAGATCACAGATTCCATGTGGTTAAGATCTGATCAATATTTACGGGTATAAGCCTATTGTGTGATTGATATTTTAAAATAAAATTTCGAAATTTTAGGGGTAGTAAAAGCATTTATCCATGTTCTCAAAATGGGGATGATACAATAAAAGTTACGGGTACCTCTAATACACTTTTAAAGTCCCAAGAGGCTTAATGCGGCATTTTTACAGTTATTATTTAAATATTACAAAATTTTTTCATATAGTGAACATAAATATAATTAATATGTATAACAAAAATTGAGCGATTTCGATAAAAATCCAGTTTTTCTATGTAGTCCCAACAGAGGCTTTAGTGTTGAATTACACATGGTTATAATGCAAATTTAACGAAATTCCATTATACAGTGGACATAAAATTCGTCAATGTATTTATGAAAATTGGGCTAGATTGCATAAAAATTACAGATACATCCATAACCTTTATGGTCCAACCAGACGCTTTACTGCCTAATGATGCATTGGTTATATTTATATTTTATAAAACTCCGGTAGTAGCTAAGCATATATATCATTAATTTTTGCACCATCAATTTATTGAAATCAGGCCTCTGATGTAGTCCGCTGAAAGGGACTTAAAAAATTTACAATGATTTAGTGCAGAAAAGTTTAAACAACTGTGTTGATTTTTATTTCACTATCAAGCAATGTGTACAATGTCGGCATAAACCAACTGAAACCTTTTTGTTTTTATATTGGTATTTGGTCCGTTTACATTGCTAGCTGTCCTTCAATTGACGCTTTTCATTTTTTAAATGTAAGAATTATTATTATATTAGGAATACTGATTAGCATAACAATTTTGCATGAAAAGTTCTAAATACATCTGTGCACCACTTTTTCCATATGTGCGTTTGACGTTCTTTCGTATAGGAACTACAGGGCGCCAATTCAAAAGAAGCGGTGAAATTCTACACAATTAAATTACAATTAAAAATTGTCTTTGCTTTTAAACAGTATGTAGATGTAAAATAAAATTTTTAGAAAGACACATTTTTCATTTGCCAAATATTTTAAAGAGAACACCTTTTAAATCTAAAATTACGAATTAAGACGGAAATATTTTTGAAACCAACCAACATATCAAAACAAAATGCAACCAAATTATTTCTCAGCTTGAAACATTATGAGAGAAACTTATTTTAAAAGAAATAGTTGTGAATTAGGTATCACATTCACTCTCTCTGCAACAAGATGTTATTCAGCATAGTTCATCATTCATTTTAGGCACATTAGTTACTTGAGTCGGGTTTTAAAGGATTTTCACAAAGTATATAATCCACAGTGTTTAAGGTAATTGGATGGTATTTGGTTTTTGGGTGTATTTTGTAGAAGGTTCACTTCATAAATGGCTTTGATCAGCCTTTAACAAAAAGCGTTTCTGACCATTCTCTTTGTCATTAATACTTTTAGTTTTCAGTATTCAACTTAATTCCAACTTAGAATCTTGGCGTGAACGGTGATTACTTTTGGATATAACGCATCGACCCAAAAATAACAAAATCTGCGTTGTTATCTTCGGTTCTGATTTTGATATATGAAATAAAGTTTTTCTGCGCAAACCCTCTGAAACACGTCGTAATCGTCCAGCTTATGGTGACTCCTAAACTAACTAAAAATTCGCAAGTGTGGGTCTCCCTAACTTATAACGATAATCATCCCAATTTTAAGTTGCCTTGTGTTTGCCATGGGTTTCCAGAGTACAAAATTCGAGTTATAGTAGTGAACACCACACAGTATTCTTTCGAAATTATATCATAAAATTAATATAAATATTTAAGACGTATGCTTTAATACAGATATCATCACTTTTCAAATAAAAATACGAAAATAAATTAAAGTATTACTTAGAATTTTTCAAAGTTATGATGGAATTACAGGTATACATTTTATTATTTCATTTGGTATGCGCC
>JXPQ01006570.1:13430-24812 GCA_001014675.1 Ephydra gracilis
TGCGCCATATACTCTTTGTATATCATTACTTTGAATATGAGATATTTACCGGAAAATAATATGTATTCGATTTTTTTCAGATCTTAAGATATTTAAGTTTGCCCTTTCCTTAGGCTCCTTGAATTTCGTTGCATATCGCAATCGAGCATAGAGCAATCTGACGCTCCTTAAAATCATCTAATGAATGTATTGAATATAAGATACACTGCATAGATGTTATCAGTTCTATAACAATAAACTCCAAGTTTACATCATACAAAGAATACGAATACGAAAAACGAATAAGTAGCAGAACTTTTGGGCATGCTTACGCGCAGTCAAATATTAAGTATTCCATATTGAAATACGTTGTTATTCATAAAATTAAAAATCTTCAAGGTATGTGTATGTTTGTTTATATTGTTTACAGGTGGTACTAGTTTTATAAAGTGTAGAATTTAAAGAGTATGCTTCAAGAAATTTCTAATTAAAAACACGTACACTTAATCTATGAGTGAAAGAGAGCCCGAAGCTCTTACTTCCTGTGTTATCTTTCGAAAACAGACTCATATTAATTTTTTTTTAATGTTTTTCAAAAGTAATGCGTACAACGCAATATGCAAAATAAGCAAAGATTTGAAAGAACATTTGAAATAGCAAACCAACACATTAACATTTTATTTCAAGGATGAAATGAATTTCAAACACGTTATTATATTATATGATTGGCTTGAATACTAATGCTTTATGAATGGGCAAATTTGCTGTCTTAAAAAAGATTTTGAAACCCTTTTCGTATGTGAGGTTTGAATACATACTCTTATTATTAATTAGATGGTTAAGGGGTTACTGAGTGTTGGAACGTATAAGGCAGTGAGACAAGTTACTGCTACAGCCTGCTTAGCCAAACATTATGGTTATGAACCTACATCAAGATTAACGCTTTTCCAGTGGAAATAGCAATCCTCTACGAATATGGATTAACCATGTTCACAAAACTCCCCGCAAACGTTTTAAGGTGCTGCTAGTCGGCCCGAAAAAGTTCTCGACGAATATAAGGCTGATGTGCCTGCACTGCAAGAAGTGCGATTGCCGGGACACGGCTATGTAAAAAGAAAGCCCTGAGACATCTACCACATGTTTCAAGGCACGAGTTCGGATGTGGCTTCGCAGGATGTAAGAGGCTTTGATACCAAGTCTCGACGTTCACTGCATTGGATGAACGCCTGGCTGCCATCCGAGTGGAAGGCTAAATTCTTTAACATAACCGTGTTCTGTGCCCACGCTTCTTCAGAGGATAAAGACAACAATACCAAAGATGACTTCGATGGTAGGCTGAAGACTCTCAACGAGACATGCCCAAAGTCGACGTTAAAATTGTTGTTGGTGATTTCAATACAAAAATCGACAAAGAAAGTATCTTGATCCAACGGTCGGGAAGTTTATTCTACATGACAAGACAAGTGCTAACGGCTTTACACTGATATCCTTTGCTGCGGCGCAGATCATGATCATTTCTAGTACCAGATTCCAGCATTTTGATATACACAGGACAACATGGCAGTCTCCAGAGCAATTGACTTACAATCAAATTGATCATACTGTGATTGATGGACGACATGCATCAATCGTTCTGGATGTGCGAACACTGCGAGGTGCCAAAATCGGTTCCAAGCACTAACATGTCGCTACCAAGGTAAGAATGCATCTACGCATCAACAAAATAATATGGAACCGAGTGCAGCGCATTTGACGTCCAGAGCTTGCTCCATAAGCCTGCTGCAGTGTTCACCCACCGCCTTCATGAACTCTTACTTGAACCTCCTACAGAATCATATATCACCGAGCAGCGACCATAAATTTCCGAACAGCTGCTGACGAGCTTGGATTCTGTAGACTGAAATAACTCACATGATATAACGAAGACTGGACGCATATCAGACCACGTTGAGGTCCACCTGAATTTGTTCGGCCTATAAGCATTATCGCGAGAAAAGAAGAGAAGCGTCTCTTCAGATGCAAAAAACATGAGTTCATGCAAGGGCGGTGTAAAGAAATTGGTATGTATGGCAGCAGAAATGTCTTTGAAGAGAAGTCTTTGAAAAAATGAAGCACTTGAGTGACTGTTTCAAGACCGAAGCTTCTTTCTGGAAATACTGAAATGGTAGAATAAGGAAGCCGGATATGATGCCTTCCCACCCGAACTTTTGAGAGCTGGTGGCGAGAAGTTGGTTAAGTGCAAGCACAACCTTCACACAAAGCTTGGCGCCAATCCGAAGGAACCTTTTGATGCTAAACGGGTCTTCAGACAAGGTGATTCCCTAACTTGCGAGTTCTTCAAATTGATGATGGAGAAATTCATCTATACGGCCGGCTTAAGGTACAGCGGCACAATTTTTTACAAGAGCGTGATCATGATGTGGGCATCATTGGCCGAAGTAAGTGCGAAGTCACCGCAGCAGTCTCCAAATTCGCTGAAGAAGCACAGGGAAAGGGTCTTGTAGTGAACGAGCAGAAGACGAAGTACTTCGTCTCAACTTGTAAAGAGTCTAACCTTGGATAATCTGTAGAAAAAGATAACTTTAAGTCCGAAGTGGTTAAACTTTCTCTACCTGGACTCCAGGGTAAATATATGCAGAAACGTTGGTATGAAATAAATGCAATAACATCAGCCTCAAAATCAAGTCTAGCATTACTCTTGCTAGCAGGGCTTAGTAAAAAATTGAGTACATACCCCGCTTTCGGAATATTAAAACCAGACTTCACAAGTCGCCCATAATCCCCGTCCTGACATATGGCGCTGAAACTTTGCCGCTTACAAGTTCTTATGAGCAAGGGCTGGGTGTTTTCGGGAGAAAAATCTACGGAAGATATACGGCTCACACTGCGAGGAAGGCGCATTCCATGGAATCACGAGCGGTATGAACTCTTCGACGATATTCGCAATGTCAAAGAGATAAAAACTCAGCGGCTATATTGGCTACGTCATTTCGCTCGTATGAATAATTTGCAATAGTTTGCAATCTATATGATTCCAATGCAAGTGAAGGTACATTTTGAAGAGTAAAGCCACACCTGCGTTGCTCTGACCAATCCCCAAATGATTTCACGATGTTAGGGATCCGTTACTGGCACCAAACTGCAAAACATTGCGAAGAATGGCGGCGCAGGATCGTTGAGGTCAAGTCTTTTTTGGTAAAAACTACAGTTTTATGAGATGGGGGCTTCTTTATATCCATCTAAACTCCCGTATATACTTAAATGAATCTAGATTTTCCAAAAAAGATACAGCCCACTTTTCCCTGTACAATAGGTAAACAGTATTTTTCAATCAGAGAATCCTAGGTATCTTACATCCAAAATATAGGTTACATAACAATAAAGATGAAATAGTTGGTAAAACCTGCTTGGAATATACCCAATACCCAATCTTTTTCTTTTCATTTGTTAGTATTATAATATTATCATACAATTCAAAGGAATTAAACTTCGCCTCCATCTTCACCTAATTTCATGGAAGTAAAGGAAATATTTCATTTGAACTCTATACCAGAATTCACCAAATGATGGACTTTACCTTCTGTAGACACATATCACTTTTTATCTAAAAAACCAAACATGAGTAATACACTTTTTTCTGGACGTGGATAAAATGCTTTTCGGATAGGGTTAAACTGAACTGAAAAAAACTCTTTAAAAAAAAATCAACGATCTCTATTTAATTTGATTCAAATGAATTTGTTATGATTGATTGTGAACATTTCTGATGGAAGTACCACGGCAGATTACTCCAATTTTAATACTAAAAATAAAAAAATTAAAAAATGACTTTTTGTGTTTTAGTCTTTGACAGTGACTTGAAATAACGGGCCGAATAACCCTGATCACGAACTCGACATGAGATTTTACAAATTTTAATCAACCAATAAACTTTGTTGAGGTTTTTCAAAAACTACTCAAACCTCAAATCACAGAATTATATTTATTTGATTACTTTCCAAGAAATATACATTGTGAAACGCTTATTTTTATGCATTAGATATAGTTTCAGCATACAAAAATACAACTTTAATCATTCTAACGAATGAATAAAGAGTAATTTAAAATAAAAAATATTCAATATAACAAAATAAATAGTTGCAGTGCGCCATAATTATTAGAACTAGCATTTGGCAGTAAATTGATATCAATGTCTTACATTATATCATTTCAGAGTTCAATTGTTTATAACAGTTAATGTCTTATTATCGGTAATATATATTCTGCGTGTTCATCATTGACACCTAGCAATTTTTGTAATGTATAAACAATTTGTATGCACCCATTTCGCGACTCCCTCATATTTTTATTACTTCACGATTTTTTTATAGCTTCTGTTGACGCACACGTAACTTCACGATGACTCTCAATGACAGTTTTGTTTTAGTTTTTGTAAAATGTATGAAATGCATATGAGTCCAATCGAAAATCAATGTCACTTGCCTCATTCGCGTCACACTGCTGGTTTTATTTATTTATTTTTTTTTGGACAAATCTTTATTTCTTTTGCGAAACGTTTGCCGCATTACAGCATGGGCAATGTTAATAGCATGCAAATATAAAAATGAATGAATAGGATGGGTCGATTGCACACGTTGAATCTATGATGACAGTGTGGAAGCTAATCCCTCTATGTGCGTGCGATTACTTTTAAATGCATTTCTACTTTAGTGTGAAATCAGAAAATTTGTTTATTTTCCTTTGCATTTTATATTTGATCCTCAGTATTAATTGCGCTTTGATGGGAAGCAGGTATGTTGCACACATGGTGAACAATTTAATTTTCTGTAAAAATATGAAGCAGAACAGGCAGAAGATCACTTTTTTCAACAAATATTTTTAATATTCAATATTTGCTGTTGTGAGCTTCTGTGCCTTTCACCGAAAATGAGTTTACTTCGTGGGCTGCGTTTCTTATTTAAAATTTGCATTTCAATATTCAATCGATTACACTCATTAAGGAATTGAACTATGCATATCTAACAATTCCTGCCACATGTATGTATATTTGCCGGTGAATTCACACTAAAAGTTAACTTTTGCATGAATTGAACAGATGTACCCAACGTCTTAGAGAAACCTCTATCAATTTGGCATAAGGAAAATGTACTGAATAACACAATTTGGCTGCTACAAGACTTTACCTGAGCAATAATGCAGCGCTTATCTTTCCTATCTCTTTCCGCTTGTCCCCAGCTAATTTAACCAAATTTAGTTATAAGCCTAGCACAATAAAACGATGGAATACTATTAAGCTCTTCTATGTGGGTGCCCTCCGTCCCAGTAAAAAATCGGGATTGTTGCTATAAATTTATCTTTTCTTTATTGGGTAAATAAACCGCCGTGAGTGGGTAAATGTTGGTTTTATGAAAATAACGCCGAGAGTTTGTATGTCTCGCAATGCCAAAAACTGAAATAACTCATGCCTGACCGCGCTCGCACGCCAACGTTATTTTCGTTAAGCAAGAGAACAGAAGCCACTGCTTAACGAAAATTGTCTTTTTTTATTGATTACTGCAATGTGGCCAGGGCTACGCCGAATGTGGGGCGCAAAGTGAACAATACGCGTTTGCAGACGTCGACACCAATCGATGAAAAATCGTGTAACACTTGATGAGTACAACGCACGTTGCTATTCTTTTACAGCTACAGCCGGTCAAGTATCACTGGTATTTAATTTGTTTGCCTATGCCGGCAATGTCATACAATGTCATGATTCAACCAAGAGAACTTGTCCATGTTCATAAGAGTTAGAAAGTTTCCCTGCCTCAGTGCGTTTTAGCAAGACTGGCATTACGCACGGCTTGAATTTAATAAATTATTTTATTCAAGATAGAACGCTTTTATTCAATTACTTAGACCAAAGTAACACCTACTTGCAATAGTTATTCTTCGTTTGATATCAACGCTCATGTCGTAATTCATGTTTGCCCTGAAGACAATTCCTTAACCACTTCAAACTGAAAGTTTCTGACTTCAATGGTTTAGCCCAAACCAGAAGCTGCGCACGTTGACACGAAGTAACTTGTGGGATTCTCATCATAGTAAACGTCTGCCACGAATTTGGAGTGCAACGGTAATCTGGCGTTTACTTTGGTGAATAACTTTTACTTCGTCGCTGTGCGCAAGAGAAGAAGAAGATGACTACTTCGACCGTTATTACAGTTTGAGGCTTCCTCTTTCTTTTACGCTGAGAAGAAAATACTTGGAATCAAATCGGCAGCTGCACTTTCTACTTACTAAATCGTACAGAGGAGATCATCCTTGCAACTAAGAATTTCGTTTCCAAAACCATTGAATACATCTGCTCGGATGCCAGTATATTCAGCCGCCTCGGCAATCTTAAGCAGTACCATTTTAAAGGACGTTTATACTTAGCGTGTCTCCATTCTTGCGATTGAGAACTTCGTGGTTAATGCGTGTGGTTTTGATAAGAGTTGTCGCACATATTTAATAATTTCATTGTTTCATATGGCAACACCATCACTTTCAAGCATCTCCATTATATTTTTTTAGTGGAATCAGAAACTACTGGCATAGTTTTAAGATTGAGGATGAACAAAGAGAGTAAATGCTCAAGAACTTCCATTAAAAACATTAGAAGAACTTCAAACCCAGAAAGTGGAATATTGTTTGAAAAAAAGCCAAGAACAAGTGAAAGTCTGGCAAATAACGATACGCCAAAACTGTCAAAACGCAGATTTTGTAGCTCGAAAAACATCCCGGTATATGGTGTGAATTATCCAGTGTGGCATATTGCGTTTGAGGGGATCATGCCTGGGCTGACCAGCTTCCTCCGATTGAAACGGAGTCAAAACATGGACAAGTGCATGGATAGCGGCCAAAAAGCTGCAGTTTTTTCGTAATAGGATTCGTTGATTACCAGAAAGTAGGATAAAAGGGACTACCAAGGGACTACTAAGCAATTTTTACAATAAACTAAAACAAACAAAAAAAAACGCAAAAACTTATACTCATACTAATTACCCAGAAATAAATATATATCGTATATTCTCTATTATACACGACACAACTTTATTTATAAGCAGAGAGAGAGTGATAGGCGCTATATTAAAATAAACACTGATATGATGAACATCATCACGGAATTACTAATTCATTATTTCGAACGGATTCGAGCAATATTTCGGAGCCCCCGATCACCGTTTAAAGCAATATGAGTAGTATGGGCAGGATTCCATGAAATTCCATCCAGTACACCTTTTTAGACGAAAAATGGGCATTATCACAAATACCATTAAAAGGTAGAGATACTCCGTGAATACTGTGCATTAAGAATAAGAATAATTGGATGATATTAATGTACCTTTATGGTAAAAAATATAAATCTTTAGTCCAATTCCTCATAAAAACCAATTTTGCTTGAAAGAATAACATGGTTCTACTTAATTCAGCGGGACGACCAGAGCGTCTACTTCGTCTATATTAGTTTTCTTTTCGAAATGGTATTCAGAGATAAAAATATTTCAAATTAAAATTATTCGGACTGATAGTTTGTTAAATATTCGAGGTTACATTCTTACTTTTTCATTTGTGAGTTTATTTCTCTCCAGAATGCGTGCAATGCTTCGCAATTATGTTTTGAATCAATACAATTCAGCTTGAACATTTGATATTGTATAATTTTGCACATATGATTCATAATGTGCACATCGTGGAACTAAATCGCTGTACTTTAAATTAACTTTAAACTGTATCGCATACAACTATCACTTAAGTTGCAATACAATATCGTGTGGGTACACTATTTCTCAAATACGAAATTGATTTCCTGAATTATCCGAGTAAATAGAAGTAGTAGTCCGACAAAACATAGTAATTCTATCCGTGTGTTACCCTTTTATAGTTTGGGCCCAATTGTTAACGGCTAACCTATATACAGATATTTTGATTTATTAAACAATATCTTGAAATAAAACAATAGCATATTTTGACATGAAATTGCGAATAAATCTTAAAACTATACGTTATTTCGCAGTATATAGTTTAATAAATATTTTCAACATTATCGGGCTACTGACTTTTTTGAAGTGAATGTAATAGATCGAAGAATATTTTTTTATTTTCCGTGAATTCTTTTTAAATGGGAAGAGATACCAAATAAACTTTCTGATAGACCTTAGAAACTTATAAAAAATACGCCGTTATTAATTAGAATTTAACTTACCCGAAAAATATTGCATGCGAAAATAACGTTTTCCGGATCATACATATGAATATGCGACGTTTCAATTTTATCACTTCGTGTGAATGTGATCATCTCATATTTT
Source organism: Ephydra gracilis (assembly GCA_001014675.1). Lineage (NCBI taxonomy): Eukaryota > Metazoa > Arthropoda > Insecta > Diptera > Ephydridae > Ephydra > Ephydra gracilis. Next base: position 21,740 of record JXPQ01006570.1, read on the forward strand.
GGGATTGTATCCCCACTTTTTTTTCCTTTTCTTGTAAGAGTTGCAATAAGGGTACCTTCCACGAGACGATCATGACTATTAAAATGAATTTCAGCGAAATCAATTATGTCAAAGTAATTATCCATTATTTCAGCATCATAAGATGAATTTGAGGTATGATGCATTTCTAATATTTTTTTTTCAACTCTATTTTTTCGTCGTTGCTCACGCTCCGTTGGATGTTCTTGCAAAGGAACAATCTTTGTTTGTCGATCTCCTCTGCTTTCATTTTCTTTTTCGTCACTTTGCATAAAGTCGGTATTAATTTTTCCATTTGGTATAACAGCTTCATATATTGGTTCACATTCGACTTCTAAACACTTAAGTGAAGTAGGATTTAAGTCTTTATTAGAATGGCTGGTGTCCATTTTAGAATGAGGTGGAGGAGGAGGAGGCATGGTTGGTTCAGGAAGTGAAGAAACTCCTCTGTAAACAATTTGTTTCTTCTCATCAAGATCAATTTCCGTTGCCGATTGGGAATAGTTGCCCAACTAAAACAAATAATATTTTAAATTTGTTAAGCCAAGATTAAATAGTATAGTATTGTTGTATAAGAAAATCACAAAACTCTAAAGCCTAACATTGATTGATATTACGTTTATTTAAAATTAATGCACTGTCGTAAAAATCGGAAGTTAATGCTCACTTAACTTCAAAACATGGTGTAAGCTGAAAGAAACTTAAAAGAATCTGTTAAAAATATTCTAATTTCGAGTGCATTTAAACAAAAGAGGGTCTGAATGTGCAACCCATATACAAGCAATGAGAATAATAAACTATAACGTTACAGGCTATTCAAAATAATTTTATTTCTGTTATGATTTCAATTCGGACACAAACTACAATATTATCGTTGTACTGGTAAATTTAAGTTCAGCAGAATCAACGATACAGATCATGCAGATTCTTTTAAAGTAAGTAATGTATTTTAAATTTTATATATAATTTGTTGTATTAAATATGCTGTATCACCCAAAGCGTAAAAAGAACGTAACTACAAACCCAAGACGATTTGATAAGCTGTCTTATAAGATACTGTTCCATGTATGTGAGTTAAATAGGACAAAATAAAACTTTTCACTCTCATAATTTGCTTTGAATCAAATAATAACACAGTCGCAGGTAACACATCTATGGATGTTATTCCAAGATCTATTTTAGTTCTGATCAGATCTTGCCATTAAAGTTAAAATACTGCAATAAAAATTTGATTTTAAATGGAATTGCACTAAATCCAAAGAATTATTGAAAGTTCTGTATCACCTTAACGAAAAGAGTTAAAGGATTATCTATCAAATTTCATACAATTGCAAAGACAAATGTATTTAAATTCATTTGAGTTTGGAGTTATAAGGTCTTTGGTCAAATTCGCAACCACAATATACAACGCACTTCTTCAAAATTTTCCAAAACAGAAAAAATTAAATAATTCATTAACAAAACTTTTGGATTTCGTACGTCTACTGGACGAATATACTATTTTCATCCAATTAGGATGTATTTAATTGATGCTTGTGGATAATTTTGCTCTCCTTTTTATCAAAGCCTTTCATATACACCTTGATTATATTAAAGGTTACTCGGTACTGAAATACATGGAATGTAAATGATAAAAAAGCATAATTATGAATTATATTGGTAGAACAGACCTCTGTATTGGACCTACCCCTTATTTTCATCCAATTAAGCCCGGTTTTAAATATCCATTGATTTCATCTATACTGACTCAATACTAAAATTATTATAAATTCTGAACATAAATCTGGAGTGCATCCTCTATTGGTACATACACTTGTACTTGAGGCACCTCTTATTTTTATTCGACCATGTATATTAGACAACTGTTAGAATCCTTTATTACCCATCTGATTATGAAATTTGAAAATCTGAGAGACAAAATTTTTTTCGGTTGCAGTACAGTTATAGCCGTAATTTTGAGTAAGAGGTGAGATTGAGGTACCTGCGAAGTTGGTGGTATTTTATTGAAAATCAAACATACTAATGTACTTTATCAATGTCATCGGGACGTGTATTTAACCCTACCATGTCAAAAAATCTGAAAGAATACATATGGAAATTTTATAAACAAAAATGAATAATGTCAAAAGGCTGCATTTTTCCATGGCGGGGACAAGCTGCTTGAAAAAAATGAACAGGGAGAATTGGCACTATTGAAAAAGCATAATCTCTTCTGTGAACTTAGTATTTTTTCGTGTTCAGCTGGTCTAAGATGTTCACAAATTTGAACCCTTAAAACACCAATACTAACATCCTTCATGGCCGATGTCCAGATACAAATTCGTTTTGGAAATAAAAAACTAGGTGCACACCGCTCAATAGCCTTTTGGTTTTATTTAATATATCATGGTAATACCCAAGTTCGATGTAAAATCGTTATTGACGAATACAATCCACTTAATGCTCTCAAAAACCATCTTATTGGTGCCAAACCAAACCATTGCTGGCTAATGCAGCACCCATAGCGCACATTATTATTTTAAAAGTATTGCTTACACTGTGCAATGAGATACCTAGGACTTATACCAAATCTCTTACAGTCACTCGGAGACTTTCGTATATGATATGTATTTTTTCCAGGATTTGTGCTTTTAATTTTTTGAACATCATCGACTGGATCGTGGCTTGTACGACCTCATTTATATTCAGCAAACAAGAAGCCCTTATACACTTTCTGTACGAGTTGATAAAATTCTTTTACTATAATTAAAAATTCAGTCACGGAACTTGCTTTTGGTTGAAAAAGAATTCTGTGATAGATTGGTCGTATATGTTGCTCAATTTGCACAGAAAGTACTATTCAAGCCGTTAACGAACCCATACCTGTTGTATAGCATGTATGCTATTAAGTTCTGGAGTTACTTCTAAATAAAATACATATCAAAGTGTAATAATTATTTGACGTTATAAAGCATTCTTTATAGAAGTTCGTTGTTGAAAAGCAAAATGTAACCATTCATTTATAACAACTCGACAGGTTTTTACATTTGCTTCCCTTAATACATCAGCTAAAAAT
>JXPQ01006575.1:5418-16881 GCA_001014675.1 Ephydra gracilis
CACCTTGCAGGCAGCCTTGTACGCGGCCATCGTATTTTGCGCATAGTAGCGCTGCATATCGCCTTCAGCCAATTCCGCCAAGTACCGATTGAAGTCCCCAGTAATTTTTTGTAGAAATACAATATACTCTGGATCTGTAGCATATGGCAACATCGACGTAGATAGCGTTGCCAAAATGCTGTCAACTAAGTCATTGAAATGTTGCTTTTGAGCATGCAATTCCAACTTCAGCTGGTTAACATGCTGCATATCAGACTTTTTCTGTTGCTGTGCCAACTCATACTTCAACTGAGTCATGTAATCACGACGTGCTCGCACGGTTCTCACAATAGCTTGCGAAAATAAACTACGCTCATCCTTGGTCAGTTCTCTATTCAGCAGCGCAAATTTCCTCATCAAACGCAGTATGTGTTCATCATTGCCATTGTAGTAATTATACTCGCTTGGATTGTTGCACAAATCATGATTCATTGCAGCAAACAGAATTTGCTGACGCGCTTTGGGTTCCCCAATTGGCTGGTAAGCCTGATAATAGATATTAATTTAGTCGAATTTTTTCGTAGATTTTGAAGTGAAAACATGAAAACAAACTTAACAAAGCTGAATAAGTCAGAATTTGACAGTTCTGGCAGAGGGAATATGATGTGGAAAGTTTCAAGTGAAGCAGAAGGCGGCTTACTTAAAATGCAAACCAACTCATCATTAAGTACAGTCCCCAAAAAGGGAACGAAGTGAGATGGTTTATGCGGTGGTTCACAAGGTTTTGGATGTCAGTAAGAGAGGAAGTTTGCACAAGCCTATATTGTTTTATTATGTTCGTATACTCTTTATATGCACGTTGATAAGGTTTTTTTTCAAGCGATCAATTCATCCTATATAAAATACGCATTTAGTATCGACGTGTCGCGCTAGCAGGTTGATCAATAAATTTTACGGTTCAATAACAGGCGGTGTTCAGGCTCCAATTTATTTTTGCTTACAAGTCATTTAACGACATTCACGAATGGAGTATCGTGATTTCATGCATATACCGACTCTTCGCAGTTATTGCCAAGTGTTTATCCATATTTTTGTAACACTCCGAACGCGAGATCGCAGCCCTCTGAAAATGTATACCAAAGAATTCGATAAAGCGATTTCCCTTCTTCGAAATCCACAGAGAATGCGTTAAGCTACTTTTGCCAAACTTGATACCCAGACAAAATGAATGACTTTTAAACCTTAGTTACAACTAGTTCCGATCCCACGTTCACTAGTGCAAACAATAAGCATGTAACGTATACAAAACAAAAACGTATGCATTTAATTGAAACTGAGTAATAGAAATTCTATTGGTATAACCAATAAATATGCTAAGAAGCGGGATCACTAAAACTTCAAAAGAACCCCCAGCGCTTCCATTTGAACCAAGTACAGGTGTAAATTGAAATAAAGCACAAAAATTCAAATATTTCCGTAAACGTTGATTCTAGATAACACCGATACAACCAATTTAATTGCTGAAAATTTACGGGATCGAATAAATTGGATTAAGCCGAAGAGGATTTTGTGTAGATGAACCCTAAAATGTTACCAATAAAAATGACTTTATTGCGTTGACATTGTCATCAGACATTAATGATTCAAACATACATGTAATGATGATATCAGCAGTATGCCCAGTACAATTATCGTATAAAAATTTGGAAGTTTTAGGCAAATTTTCTCGCTTAAGAAAATTTTGAGATTATTATGTAACAAATATTCCCAATTCGTTTAGTAAAAAGAGGAATGATTCGAGTAAATTTCAGGAGTATGCTCAGTACACCAATTTTGTTAAAATAACGAAATTTATCAGGATCAATTCATAAATGTCAACAGAAGTAAAAATCTATTCACGATAAAACAAAAAATCTTATATTTTAAGTACAAACAATTTTGGTATTATAAATAAGAAAATAGTATTCATGAGTAGGCATATTCAATTATTCGGAAATCTTTCAAAATATATACCAAAATGATCACCATCACCACGGGAAGTCATTGAACGGAGTCTGTCCATCTGTAGACGAAAACTAGAACGAACAACTTGAGCTACATTAATGAAATTTTTTTTGACATATATTTAATTGGAAAATATTAAATCAAATTTTAAATTTGTTCAACATTCGATTACAATTTCGGGTATCTGCAGTACATATATTTATTCAAAGTTACGACCGTAAGCCTACTTTAGTCATCCGAAACCATATTTTTTAATAACATTTCTAAATAAGATGGACAATCAAGGAAGCTAACCGTTTTCTACAAACGTACATCACTGAATAAGAATGAGAGCTCTCTCCAGTGCATTTACATGATCTCAATAGAAGCGTTAATGCTGAACACCCACAGTTATCATTTAAATTTTACGAAATTTCAGTACTACGTGAACATAAATATCATTAATATATCTGCCGATAATGGGCTTGATTGGATGAACATCAGATGTACATCCTATGTAGTTCCAACAGCGGTTTTAATTCAGAATTATCCATAATTATTAAAACCAAAATTTTAAAAAATTTCAATTTTCGGTGAACATTCGAATATAATATAATCAATGTGCGTAGCAAAAATGGTCTTAATAAAATGAAAGTTAGAAGCACCACCAGTACACCAATGTGGTCCCTATAGACGCTTTGGCGCATTCCAATCAGCTCCAAACCTTTAAGTATTTATTGGCCTATAGTGGCACGATTGAAAAAGCCATGGCGTAATAGCTGAGATGGAAATTTAGTTTTCAGCATTGGTTTAACAGTGGAAATACGTCTCTACTCATTTTTTTAGTGCAATTATGAAGCTCATCTGAAGTCGTGCTTAACTGCTACACTGAATGAAGTGAACCTCAAAAATGGCGCTATGTTTAGCAATGAAATAAAAATTTTTTTGTTTTTTTATTGACTTAAAAATTAAGATATCATAAAAGACATAAAAAAACCATTAGAAACTAATTCAAGCCAAGCACAAAGCGGTTCAGCAGAACGTTAGCCAATTAAGCAACCGCAACTTGAGCAAAAGCTTTACAAACAAAAATCAATCAACACCAGATTTTTAATGCTTGCAAAGCAAAAACAATAACAGTTATTATGAAATCATACAGCAAGTATGGATTTGCAATACAAAACGAATATGGTAATTGAATTACGTTGAGTCATCTGATCAATAAACAAAATGACTACCAAACGTAATACAAATAAAAATGAGATTAAACAACTTGAAACTTAAATAAAAGTGTAATTAAAAAAAATAAAAGCAAAATGTACGAAAAAATTTCATGAATATAACTTATATAAAAATCTCATGCATAGCCATAGCAACAATAAATAGCAGCTGGCACGAGCTGTAGAGGCATGAGTTTATTTGGCAACAACAATTGGATGATGACAAAACAATTCTCAAGGTTGACGACAGCTTAAAAACCACGGAATTACGACAAATAGTTGGCGGAGACAAAATTGAAATAATTGAATTCATGAAAAATTTACAGATAATAAAATTTTTTAGGTTTAGACTTTTAAGTAAGCCTGAAATGATCGCAAAAGTGCGCAATGTTCGAGATTTGCTTCCTTATATGGTGCACAGCAAAGACAAAACTGTAGAAATAATTCAATAAGCTACTAAACAAAAAAGAGCAATTATAGCAACTATTTTAATGAACAGCAATTGTATAACTGGAAAAACTAAAATTCAAATATCTCATAAAATATTAAAATATAACTTTAATTGTGTCACCGAGCAAAACCCATAACATGCACTGCCTCAACGATGCGCTTGGACTTTGCGCTGACTTAGTCACACAATTACACACTTAATTCCGCTTAAACAAATAGTATTAAGCAATTTCTTAACTAAGCACTGAATGACATGCTGTTTTCTTGATTTTCTTTAGACTCTTTGAAACTTTAAGCGCTTTTTCCCTAATTGCGCAAGGCCACTTGCAACTTACGGCCAATGAAAGCGAATTTTTTTAATAGGATTAACTTTTTTCATATGAAATACGATTTTCTTGGCATAATTAAGTAATTGGCTTTAATGCAGTTGATGGAAAAACTGTAACGGGTGCGTAAGACAGATACAACATACAAATGGAGTCAACAAAAAAATTGTTGACACAATTTACGATTTTTTCTTCTTAGCACACAAATACAAACGTAACCACACGAAATTGTAAATAATTACAAAATATAAAAGCGAAATTTTCGTAACTATAAAAAAAATTTAAAAATTCACAAACTCCATTATAATTTGAATTACAGTACTCCTAATAAACAACGTAAATACATCAAAATTTAGTACCAAAATGTAACAATTTTAAAATTGCAGAAAGTTGCAGAAAGTGTGATGCACGATATTTCAAAATTATTAAAAGCCGATGAATAAATGAAATAATTGAGTTTAACAAAAGTTTTAGTCAAGAAATAAAAAACCCTGTAATTTCATGTCATAGGTGTACTGCAAGTGCATGCCATTCCATCCGCACTCACAATACTTCATTGAACGCAACTATGAAAATTCGTTGAATTTAATTGTTAAGTGTGGCAAATTTTGTTGATACAAATGCTGATACTTTACGTATCTCTGAATTTCTACCAACCATGTCCATTCTTATTTGACCCACTGATAATGTTTAATATGCCTCAAAAATTAAAATGTCATAATTTTCTTCAATGGCTGTGACTTATTTTCTTTAAAACTCTTTTTTTTGCACTACATAGGTATATCGGAGATGTCTTTCATTCGCCTACAAGGGTGCCCTTTTCAAAAGACGCAATTCTACGCAATCAGGAAAGTTCGTTAGATTTATTGATTACTGTAGTTTATTCACCTTAAAACCATATTTTTGTACAAGAAAGGCGTACTATAGGCAATTCTGATTACTATGCAANATAATTCACCTTAAAACCATATTTTTGTAAAAGAAAGGCATACTATAGGCAATTCTGATTTCTACTCAATTAAACATATTATTAATAGACGCTTTGATTTTATTAATTTCAATTTTATACTAAATATTAATGAAGTTGAATGTAAAAATGTGGATAATTTTGCTTAAAACCCTCTTGCGGTACTGAAAAAAGCTTTAATTTCCTTCCAACTACACCCATTTTGAACTAAGCCATTGATCATTAATATTTTTTATTTAATCCTCAAATCAGACTGTTTAGTGTAGCAAAAAAAATTCTTTAAAATCCTGTTTTTCAATCACAAAAGTGTACTAGAGGTATGTCTAATTTCCATTCAATTTTCCAATTTAAGTATACGCGTGTGTATAAGAACTTCAAATCAGTGACGAAAGTGCGGTAAATTTAATCGATGATTGTGACAAATTTTTCTTGAAACTCTCCCTTTAGGTAAACATAACTTAACTCTGATTTCCAAATCAAATCAATTATGAAACCTCATTAAGTTTGGTAAATAAATATGGCTGCTAGTCAAAGCTTTTTTATACCTCTGCTCTTCATCCAATCATACTCATTTTTGGTATATTTATGAACTAAATTATGATTCTAATAATAAAGATTTTTTGGCAGTATATAGTATTTTTGGGCAATTTAGTTTTGAAGAATTATTTTAAACTTTTGTGTCATGCAATCGTGCCCATTTTCCTTAAAAGTTTTGAATGACTATTGAAATACATAAACTGTTAAGGTACCCAATGCCCCTAAGTCTCGAATTCCGATATGAAAATATGTGATAAAAACTATCTGAAATATCCAAACTTCCATCTTACATTTTTCAATGCAACATGTGTGCCAAATTTCTCTAATATAGCTTAGACCCTTGTGTCTCACAGACAGATTGGTGGAAATGGCTAGATGAATCCTGTGGGAATACTGTTTATATGGGTGTATACAACTCGTTCTGAGTGTTACAAACATATGACCGAAACTGATATACACTTTGCCAATTGCATTCGTGACGAGAGAAATATTGAGAAAAATAAATGACTCACAAATCCGCAAGCGTGTTGTATAGCACGAAATGTTACGGGACAACATTTTAACTAATTCATCCATGATTTTTTAAATGTATAAAGTTATTTATGAAGGCACTGTGTTATAGATGCCGATTGAAATATATGCATAGATGAGTCGTAGCGGAATATAGAATATTTTTGTGATTCAGTGATCTTACAACAAAAACTATAAGACGATCTAGCAACAGAAAAATCAATAATACTAGAATTCCTAGAATTTTGCAACAATCATGATGTGATAATACTGAATATAATCGCAAAGCCAACGAAGACAGAAATTTAAGCTTCATAATTGATATTCTGCAATTTGCGATGGTCAGTAACATAACATTATCTACCTGCGCTTGGCAGCTATCAATTTAATACTTTTTTTTTATTTTACAGTTGACTTCAATATTACCTATTATTTACAAGAAATTGCAGTAGCAGCAAAATTATTCAAGGAAGGAAAGCTTTCTTATCTATTTGAAATATAATGTGAACTCAAGCATGTTGTCTACTATTAACATTTTCTCAGAAAGCTCTGCATGCAACGATTAATGATTCTAATATATAATATAAAAGTTCTCTTTTATGATGAAGTGTAAGTATGTTGGCAAATGATATCGATATCGATCGATATGATACGAAACTTGGCAAAAATTGAGTAACGCGAAATCTCGAAGTAATTTTCTCAAAATGCTCCCAATCGGTCATTTTCAATGATTTAGGTTTAAAATGACTCATGTAAAGTGCTCGACGGAAAGATGCACATCGAAATTGTTTTTTATTCCATGTATGGCTCTTCGACAAACACTTCACTAGGAAACGAATACTTGCATGAATTGCATACTTTGTAGCCAAAATTATCATGCACCCCAAAATAACGCTATTAAAAGCTGATTCCTAATGAACTCAACAATGAATCACTGAACGTTAAATGAAAAAATTCATTAAATATTTATTTAGTTCACAAACTCATATATATAAAATTTCCAGTTCATGTCTTATTTATTATATTTCTATACAACTTCACACAACTGTGAGTGAATTAAAATGCAGTGTCAAGTTAGTTAGCTAGCACAATATTGTAAATCCTGTGAAGCAGATCAGTTTCAAGCCGCAGGAAAAACAGTGGTTTGCCTATCGCAGTCGATCCCAAATGTATTTCTATATTGGTCAGCAGTTGTGATATCGGACATATGTGGTTTGATGTTGGGTCTTATTGATATACGCAAAAAGTTTTTGGAAAATCGAACTGCTTGCAAACAGCTGCCGCTTTACTGCTGCCAATGTGTTTAACTGTTTCAATTAACATCATCGTGCTGCTAATGTCGTCAATGTGTCAAAGGCAAACATAGTTTAATATGTGTTGTTGTCGTTGGTCCCCTCTAACAAGTGACATGGTTTTAGTACATTATTCAATTATATTTGAATAATTTGTGTAAGTTCACAGTTCTTAAGCAGGATGGAAGTTGCTTTGGAGTTCAAAGCAGAAATATAAATGTTTCGTCAGCTAACACAGTGCACAAGTTAGACTTTTCCCTCTATGTCTTGTTTCCATTTGTGACCAATGGGAATTATAAAGAACTCCTAACATTAAGAGAGCTAAGAGTTATTAAGTTATTAGTTTTCAACTATGCATTAGTGCGCGCGGGTACAGTTGTTGCAAGGCAGGACGGACTCAGCAGAGATATGCTTTTGTTTGTAACCTACCATTATAATTAAGTAAACTGTTCTTCTCAATAGTTTGAACATTAAGCAACATTTATTGGGCACAATTCGTGTTATCGCAGAACAGTTATACCGCAGCACACGCGTGAGGGCATGTTTGCATTGACAATGACAGAAATATTTGAAATATATAATATCTTCTGTTAAGTTTCATTATCGGAATTATTTGCTGTTCCATGTTGAACTGATTGGGATTAAGTGCTGCCTTAAGGCGTACAATTTGCTTTGCAACACATGCTAAGAAGAACATGCAACCTGCAGGGAACGGCTAATAGCGTTTGTCAGTTAACAATAAATATTTAGCTTCAATTCATGAAAGCATGACATGCCAGTGTTTGACATGCACAATTATATTTCAATTCTAATGACACCGTTTTGAAATTGATAGTCTATAAGCCATAATCAGTGAAATGTTAAAGCGAAACCTACTAATAGAAAAATGAACATTCACTGCAAGAGCGATAAAATATATGAGCTTGGCGTTTGAACTCGCAGCGCAGCGAAGCAGTTCCTGACGCAGCTGCGGATTGTAGGCATATGCGCATAGCGCAGCGCGTTGATTGTTAGCTTAACTCGTTGAGCTTAACGGTAACGAGCGAAACAAAATTGGCAAGAAGACGTTAACAAATGGCAAACTCATGCTTACCGATGTCAATAAAAAAATATGAGATTAGTTTTATTCGCAATTAAGAACGCTTTCATTGTATTGAAAACAAAGCGCAAAGCGCGCATTCAAAATGAAATGCAAAAATATAAAACAATTTCTAAATAAATTAATGAAAGAATAGTTGCGTACATAAACAATTATCAGCACGTTATAATTATTTCATTTATTGCTGTTCTGACTTTCCGCAAGTTGCCAACCTGGAGCAGTGCTAGCGCGTATAATTTAGAAAGTGTAACTATTGTTGCAGCAGCGAATGGTACATTAATTACCTGTAAACATGGCACAAAAACGCTGTACACAGCAATTGTATAGCACCAACAAAAACTTTAACGTAACGCCCACCTGTCTGCTGAACGTGTTCGAAGTGCTGTTATTATACAGCAATTGCACTTAAAGACCGCTCTTTGGTGAGTGGGCACACACTCTTCACTATGCGCTGGCCTTTTTGTGAAACTGACTTTGTGGTGAATCTCACATCGATGCTCTAACCCACATGCACATCAGTACACAAATGGCACACGGGGCAGCTACAGTTAATGTCGACTGATACACATGCCACATAGGTGAGCTGTTGATCTACATTTTTAACGTTCTTAATAGCCAGGCAGTAATGGCTGCTAGCAGCAGCGTGTGAGCGCTGCAGTTGTGGGTCAAAAGCTTAACACAAATTCAGCACATCATTAAGTTCATGACCGCTGGCGCTCTGGCGATAACTAATTAAATTAAATTGCAATAATTATATCAAAAACCAACTGACCACTCCAGGCAATAACAAGTTATTAACTTTGCGCAGAAAATGCACTGTTTTAGGTTAATGATGGTGCTGTATGATTGCTGCACTCTGATTTGACAGATCACAGGCAGCTTGCGTATTGGTACGTGGCTGAATCTATAAATCAGTAAGAAAAGTAACAGCGTCGCAGGTCTTAATACTAAGGCTTTCTTCATAACACGATAACTTTACCCTTGCCTTTATTTTTCAACAGAATGTCGTGGTCTTTTGTAAAGTGAAAAAAGATAATCACTTTTACAGCGGTCACAAGGGAATTTTGGTTTTCTATAAAATTATTACTTCAAAGCAATGCGTAGTTTACACAAATTTTTAATGGTAAAGTGATCATCACTGTGATTAACACTTTGCAGACTACCAAAAACTGAGAAATAATGAGTTTCTACTCATGAATTGACAAGTTTCTTTAGACCACGAGAGGATAAGCTTTGCTTAAATTCCTCGAAATTTCCTTAAAATAGTGTCGTGATATTCTGTAAAGTAAAAAAAAATGCGTCCCTTTTACAGCAGTCATCAGGGACAAGCGAACTTTCGTATTCTGTATCTATCCTACTTATATCAATCGCGATATACGAACTATTGAGTTGGATATTCTGTTGATAATTCAGGTTGTTCAATAAAAATTTTGATTATATTGTTACGAATTAAAAAGTGCGACATGTTTACTGTGACCAGTGCAAGCCTGAAGAACACATTGAAGTAGTAAAAAATAATTCTACTGAAAAGGAACAGCAACAACAATACACACATTAAGCCGTTGTTATAGTGAACAGCAGCAGCAATAACAAAACGCATACCAAGCCGATACTTCTAATGACCAGTAGCAACAATAACACACATATACCAGACAATTTTAATGAACATCAGCTACAACAACAGACCGCAAAGAAATAGGAAAGTTTGAGCACTTTTATTAGAGGATCTGAGAAGTTATAACATTTTGTTTGTATAAGCCAGTGTGCGCGAAGAGCCGAACGGAACTTGCAAAGTTTGAAATAAAGCTAATGATAATATGCGGTTTTTATTTAACTTTTTAATTAAATATCGTATTGATTTGAGTTCTTTGTAAGAGGTTTGTTTGCGAAATTTTTATTTGATGGCAATCTTGCTTGAGCCCGAGTATTTCACTGAGTCCAAAACACATAACAGGTTTGTATGGCTAACAAATAAGCAAATAGCACTTAACTTTGCACATTTCAGTATTATTAGAAGCTTTAGTTTGAGAAACCCCAATCAAATGCTGTTGGTTACAAATTAATAAAAGTGAGCTATGGGGGAAAAATGTAAATACATTAACTTTCCATGTCCCTTAAATGTAACTCTTCAAAAACATTCAGTAAAGAGCTTTGGAACCAAAACTCTCTCTCATTTATTTTAATTAATTTTGGAATAGTGTTTTTGACAGTATTTCCATAAGCTTTGAATGAAGTATTAGGCATGTCACTAGTAATCACTGTTATTTTATCGCGAAGCAAGTGCCTTAAGCCAAAACAGCCCACACTTCAAATACTACATTTCCTGTGTAGTAGAAAATAGTATGGTCCCCTGTAATACACGAAGAAGTGCACACAATTCAAATGGAAAGTGATTACGACTGAATACAAAGAGTATCATCTCGGGAGACATGATGCTACAGCATTGCGATTTGAAATTTCTGGAATTCCGCTTTGATTTTGTCTCGAAGTATCAGTTTCTGATTTTTTTTATGGCGTATTTTTCCTTTCATTGATGACAATGTACGCACGCTACATAGGCACACACACCTTAAATAGACAGCAGTCAACATTATGAGCAAGTGGGATTTTCGAAAAAACATTAATGCAATAATTTCACTAAATGTTGCCAATCAAGTTCAACATAAAATCACAAACAAAACACGATGTCAGTGGCCGGCTGCACAAACACACAATGAATGGCGATAAAAATAAGCAGAAATTAAATTGTTTAAAGTTAAGTGCGTCGATGTCAAATTGGAAAATTCACGAAAATGAAACAGAAACAACAGCAAAGACGCTTTCACAAACAAACAATTTAAAGCGAACAGTAATGAAACATGTTTTGCACAAGCCAAAATAAATAGAAAACAAAAGCAATATTCCAAAATAATTAGTAATTATAAGTCAATGAATCACTGCAAGCGCCGGTCGCCCATGCGGCATTCTAGCACTTCGTTATTAATCATTTAAAAAACCATAGACAATTTTATTAAAGCAATTCTGCTCTCTAGCAAATGGCAATAATTCTATTAATTAGTTCAATGTTGCTTGATTCATTTTCCCAGAAGCATGCTGGGCA
>JXPQ01006599.1:21719-43000 GCA_001014675.1 Ephydra gracilis
TAAAAAAAAAAAAACAAAATATTTTTGTAAATCCCAATTATTAGCTGAGATCGCTTTAGGAATTGATCATTCTATCCGTCCGTAAAAAAGAAAAAATAATTAATAACAAACGATTAAAATAAATGAAAATCGTGAACTAACGAATTAATTTTACTACTTTAACATAAAGAATATGATTCGAAACTATTTATTTTTTTTTATTTAAATGAGTTCGTTTCGGACTACGCGATATGCTGTACTTGAGACACTGTCATCACCTTATAGGTATGGCTTCACTAGATATGGTTGCCGAAACCCGTGTAATATACTGTCGGCCAAAACTGACTGTAACATTTTTTCCTTTTTGATATTATTTAACTTTTTTAACAAGCAAATATTTTTAAATTAAATTTATCATAGATCAAACGAAACAAAAACGTTGGAGAGCAAGAAACGCGTTGTGAAGATGTTATTCGTTTTGGTATTGGAGTTTTTTATTTGTTGGACACCATTGTACGTGATCAATACAGCGGCAATGTTTATCGGACCAGATTTTTATGAGTACGTGGACTATACATCCATTAGTTTCCTGCAATTACTAGCATACTCATCAAGCTGCTGCAATCCTATAACGTATTGCTTTATGAATGCTAACTTTCGCCGTGCATTTAGAGATACGTTTAAAGGTTTGCGTCTCCGCCAGTGTTTTTTTTTTCATAGGCCAGAATCCAAGAGGGAAAATAATCTGTCGATAGCCGGAAATTCAATTGCTTTGGCTAATAGTGTAATGTCAACGCACACATACTTGGAAAGTCCTCGGCTTTGAGCAAAGTTCAAAAACAACGAAAGAGGGCATTGTGATAGCAATTGGGTGGAACATTCGGTTTAGCATAAGTGGTTAAAATAAAAAAATTTATTCAACATGGAAGACAAACTTATATTTTTGAAAATGGATATGAATGGATATTCAATTCTTATTTGCCATGAATAGATACGAAAGTATAGTAACAATTTTATTCAACTATTCTTGTAATGTTTGAGTGCATGTATAGTAAAAAATAATATACGATTGTATAAAATATTTTTTAAATGGTTATTGGATAATTATATATATATATTTTTCTTAAAGAAAACCAAAAGTTAGTAATGTTTCACAGTTACATGTCCTTTTTAACGTAAATACTGGTAAATAGAATTACTCATGATTTTTTTACATACGTTGCTTTAAGCTTTAATAAGTACTTTTCAATTTATTATCCACAGTATCCAGAGCTAAGGCAATAATGGGAAAAAACATTTTCAAAAAAGAATTTTCATTTTGTTTATCTGTATAAGTGAAAATAATTGAATGTTGAAAGTTTGCTTTCTTTTTAATACCAATTATTTCAAATTTATTTAATAATTTAAATATCGTCAAACGTGATTAATGAATTACACAATTGCTTTCATCGAGTAGAGTTAATTCATAGATTAATGACATTTACAACTCAATGGTTATTCCATAGTTAATTTTTAAATACTGAACCGATATATTTTTTTCTTTCTGCAACAAGCAAGTTCGTCATGCACTCGAGTGGAGACTATTTTCAACAATTATAGTCATAATAAATGTATGAAGATATTCTGTTCCATAGTGTATTGGAAAAAAATAAATAAACATAAAAGTAAAACAAAGAAATCAATCTATTATAAACTGTTGTTTTCTCGAGTGATATCAAATTCTTGACTTAACTTTGGAAAAATATTCCATAATAATTGCTTTCTGTTTAATTGATTTTATTGAAGTTCCTCAGTTTCTGTTAATATTTTATTGTATTTTATTAATCGCCTTTACTACAAAAATACAATTTTTGTTTTGAGTAACATAATAATTAATTAGTTTTTTATTTATTATTCATCCCCGTTACTCGAAATCTAGGAATATTGTGGGTTAATGCAAGGTAAGTATATTCATAATATTAAAAAACTTTTCCTTGTTCATGGCATTCCAAACATTACGAAATTACGAAATATGATCAAAATTAGTCTATTTCCTTCGGAACCTCAAATAGCGTATCGACCATCGATTGGATATGAATTTAATTTAAATACAACTCCTCTATTACGAGCTTTCGAAATTTGAGATATGACTTAATCGGTATTACGTCATACCGTAAAATAAATGAAATTATTCGAAGGCTTGAAGTATGGAACTCGTACCTTGAAATTTATTAAAATTCAAATGCAATTCGATTATTAAGTCATTGCCATAGCATTATCAAACATAGTCATAATCTTTCCAATATAATAATATAATGATTTGACTGAGTTGTTTCGGTTTTAGCCTGCGATCCATTTTATACTGTCTCACAAGAGTGTTTAAAAAATGTTATGTTGTTTAATCATTAAACTCAATTGGAGACTTTTAGTTCTTTACTGGTAATATGGGCGCGATAAGAAAAGCTCAGATTTATAATTAAAAAGAAATTACTCATCAAGTCTTTAGAATGCAATACACACACGTTTTCGACAGTGCTTCTATTCCAAATAAGTCCAAATATCAATATAAGTCTATAAAATTTGGCAATTCATATACTCTTATAAAACCAATTCACATTATAGCAGTAGGCGAGACCGCATATTACTCTGGTGTATGGAACTCGATTATATAACACGATATGTCGGCCAAAGTCGACTATTACATTCTTCCTTATTTTTATAATAAGTAAATGTAATAAAATTAAAAAAATAAAGAGAAAATGTTTATAGAAATTTAAAAAAATTTATTTTGTTTGGCAAGACATAACACAAATCTTGGGAAAAAATTAAAAAAACAAGAAAAAAAACACTTAAAGTGTTTTCAGATGCCCTTGGCCAACTTACTGCTGTTGGATCATTCCCTTGAAGCTGATTGTATTTTAAACTAAAATGATTCAAGATAAGTTCATTGCGCAAATGCGCATCTTATTGAAAATTATTATAATTAATTCTTTTATGCGTATGTGCATGGTCGTTATGGATATTTACGTAACTGTTAAACAGTTAATTGTAACGACGGTGACAAATATTGCATAATGCACGCAATAGCTAAAGACCTGTGAAAAATTACGCTAAAGTACCACAATGTGTGTGTTTATTTCACTTAAAAGTTTTTTTTTTGAATCTCCGTTTGCTTTGATTAAAAAGTGCACAACCAGGGTTGTCTTTAATTTTATCTCCATGCGGCATAGTTTATATTTATATTTATAATCCAAAATTACTGAATGATATTAAAGAATAATTTTTTAATAAAAATAAGTAAGACTACGATAACTGAAAAATTTAAACAAATAGCTGTACAAATCCTTGTACAGCATGTATGTGACCCCTTAATATTTATCTGGGGGGTACTATTACTATGTCGGGAGCAAGCAACACTTATGTCAAAAGTTGAATTCTGTCCCTTTGTGGGCGAAACGGGGCCACGGAATTTTTGAATAACATTTTTATAGCATAACTTATGTTTAGCCTCAGATATTCCTGAGTTTTGTTGGTTACCTCTCCCGATTAATTCTTCATCGGTCCTATGTTTCTTTCCAGCGATCATTATCCCGGGCTTTGAGAGAAAGCAAAAGTCGCCGGATGCTAGATCTGGAATTAAAAGTGTAATTCATGCAGTTTTGCCATTGATTTCATTTATTTCTGGTAGTTCACTTTGCAATCATCCAAAATTGTTTTTGGAGACTGTTTCGATTAATTCGAAAAGAGTCACTTTGAGGTGTATACTGTGCGCGTTTCGTCTCGTTTAAACCTACCACCTCCTAAATGGATGATTTTTCTAGTACAAAACCCCATTGATGTTTTTGGCAGAATGCAATGTTTTATAAGACTCAAAATTCTGTTTTATTCATTTTGTTCAAAGTCAAAGCAGTGACTTCAGCCAAAAGACTCTATCGGACGAACTAATGTTCCTACAGCTACCACAGTTGTAAACAAACCTTTTGTGGCGTAATACTCACTGAAAATTATATGGATTTAATACTTATAGTGCCATCTCTGGGTTAGCCTCCGAACTTTTCTTTCCAACTGTTATTTATAACTATTTATTTTTTGCTATTCTATCGTATATATGTACACATGTCGAGAGAGTCTTACTTGTGTTTCTTAATTGATTATTGTCTGAAGGCAAACGTTTAATAAAAATTCATTTATTAAACAATTTCATAAATGCAAACCTTTCAAAACGAACTTCGAAGATATTTTGTTCAGCGGAACAACATTACGTACATAAGCATTTCATTCGACTCTTTGTAAAGTTCTTCAGAATTTTTCACGAAGAATTTTTGTTTTCGTTTAGGAGAGTACATGTGTATTGGATATGAATTTAGCATGGAGATACACCATATCAGAGACCAAAACCGAATTATATCGAATAAGGGATACATTGAAATTAAAACTTAGTAAAACGTGTATTTTATGTGTTATACCAGAATAATTTATAAATGTTCCTTACTACATTTTGGTTTATAACACATTCTTTTATTTAGCTCAGTGAAATATAAATCGATAAAATTTATAAAGGTTTAAACTTTTGACATACTTAAATTAAAATTAAACATAATTAAATTTAGGACATTTCAATTTCTAACTAAAAACATTAATAAATACACTATTCGTATATACAAAAATTAATCAGTATTTATGCAGTGTGGACAAATTTGAATTAATAATTGTACTTCTTTTTCTGTTTGTGAATGATTTTATTTAAAAAAAAATTACCTAAAACGGCAATTCAAAAATTCTATAAAGGTATAATTGTTATATTAGGAGAATTATATATCTTTTGATCCAGGCCACATCGGCACATTTGTTCCAAGCGTAATATTTTTGATTCCGTTCTTTTACCCTCGTTCTTCAAAATGTTAAAAAAGGTACACATGAACGAACATACCTTTGTGTGGATAAGTGTATCTTGCTTCAAATTAGTGTTGCAATTGTAAGTGTGATAATTTTGTTCTAGCTATCTACAGCCTGGCACCATGGACAATTTTTAAACTACCTATCCTGAATCTTCGTCACATTTACCGACAAATTGATGGTCAAAATGTTATAGTGTTATATAAATCCAATATACTACTTGCGAATTGTGGCCTGTTTCAATCGGATCACAATTGTGATTTATAATGGAAGTATTATCCTTGTTTTTCAGCTTTCCCTCAATAATAAAAAAGTAATATTTTTATAAAATTGTGTGATATTTATCAAACAGTAAAAACATATAATGTGTGAACTAGAACCTTTATTAATGGATGCTCTTTATGATTTTATAGGATTTGATCAATATTATATACATCATATTAATTAAGTTTCGATAATTATCAATTGTAATAAAATTACATAACAAATATTGGGTTCATATAAAGGAATTAATTCAAAAGTTTTCCTAGAAATGTGAAAAAGTAAAATACATTTTTTTTTTTGTAGCCAAATAGGTCAATGGACATGAAACTAAGAGTAACCTTGAAAATTCGAACTCAAACGATGAATCAAAACAAAACACACTTGAAAACATGAACATAAAAAAAAAAACAAAACGCGTGGTCTTTTTGAACATTTAAAGCATTAATTTTACTACAATATCATATTTCTTTGCTTTATTTTCAGAACAAAACATCAAAACAAAATTCTTTAAATTAGTCTTTTAGACGATTTTTTATAACAATTCAATGAACCGAAACCTGGAATGCAAAGAAAGAATAGAAATTAAAAAAAGAATGTATATATATGTTTTTTCCTCCAAAAAAAATCTTGATTATTAAAAAAAAAAATCATAACTTGTATTTTGCTATTTAAAAGCTCTATAATTCTAATGAAAGTTATTTTCATTAGTTAATAACACGACAACTAATAATTTGTGTATATATGTGCAAAATAAATATACGTCATTTACCTTTTCTAATGAGCCCACAAAGAATTAAATAATCTATGCATAACAACTAAGTTAAAAAAATAACCAGAAAACTCTTTTACGCATTATATATAAAAATTAATTCGTAAATAAATAAAAACAAATCAGATACATGTATAAAACACGCTGGTATACAAGCAGCATATTACGGAATGATGTCTATTTAACATTCGAAACAAGCGAATATCAATTCTGACTTAATAAGAACTTAAACTTGATGAAATAAAAGGTGTAGGTTATTTCCTATTGTCTAATTATCATTTATATAGGATAGAATTGTTTATTTAGTAAAGAATATGTGAAATCTTATGAAATAATTAGTTTCTCTGAAATGTGGAAAGTGTGTTCCTATACATATTTCGATCGTTGTTGGAAATTTCATTGGACAGTCATGACGAGTTGATGGTGCTTAAAGTAATAAAATTAGTATATGTAAAAAAGGGTATTTTTTTTAAGTTTACGTTACCCAAATAATTATATATATATAGGTCAGTCTCAATTATTCAATAAAGAATATTTTAAAAATAAACAGATTCTTCGAAATGTGAAAAGTATGTTCAAGAACATCTTTAAACAATTGTTGGAAAGGGCATTGGCCAGTCATGAAAAAGTATATGATTGAAGTATCCTTAAAGTAAAAATAGAAGTATACTAAAAAAAAGGTCATTGAATAGGGCAAATGTACTTCAAATGAAAAACACTATCCTATGTATTACAAACACAATTAATTTTTTGAACATTTTTGTAACACTGTAATATTTCCTTAGTAAGCAACAAAATTCATTCGCTCATACAGCCTTGACACCGGTCATTGAACTTATTTTCAATTGTATTAGGGATATCACATTGTCACCAACGATCACATAGCGTTTTCTTAGAAAAATGTATAGTTTCCATATTTCATACAACACATACATTTATTTAAAAGTAGACAAAATTTATTTAATGAAAAATATAAGTTCAGTTTGAGTGCGACTTTAAATGATTTCACGATAGAATTTATGATTTTAATAAATACAACACTTATAGAAAAAAGAACAAACAAATTTTCTTCAACTGGATGAGTCACATACTTTTTTTTACACAGATGCAGCATGTGTGGTTAAACATCGGTAAACAAATTATTATCAATATAAGCACATACAAACCTGACTAAAAATAATTCATGGTTTTGATTAACTACTATACAAAGAGCTTTGTTAATTTCATGTCTATGCCCTGACTTACAGTTATAACCAGTTTATGTTTATGGAAATATCTAAATGTTTTAGTTCTCTACGCATGTCATTGCACTTGTTCAAGGTTGGGCACTAAAATAGGAAATCCCAACGAGAATGGGATTCAACTACACACTAAATTCAATTGCTACTGCTACTTCCACTACTTAAACTCATATCAACAATACAACTTGTTTTAGAGTTCATTGCTTGCAAATTTCAGATTAATATAAAAAAGGAGCTTAATCTGCTTTGTTTAATTATGAATAATTAATTAAACTTAGCATTTTCCCGGTCACCCATCGAACAAAAGTTACAAGAGTAGATATGCAGAATAGTGTAAAATAATACGAATCAGATATATTAAAAATGACGCAATAATAGAAGAAGAATTCCGGACTTAAGGCAACTCATTGAATCCATTAATTTCATTAAAGATAATTGAACACCTATCCCAAGTTATTCTCGAACAATAGCAGCACAAATATGTGTGTCAAAATTATAAATGGAAGGAAAATGTATCGTCACTCCAACGAATTTCTTTCAATTTGTTCGGTTTGCATATGTTTTTATTTTAAATGCATATATGTCAAACTATGAAAACGACTTCATTTTTATTAATTTAATAAGATTTAGCGAAGTATTTTAAAGAAAAATTGTGTTTTAAAATATTTGAAATCAATTTTGGATTTGCACAATTTGCATTGTAAGATTTAACAACTATGATTATTTATAAAAAAGGGTAAACTTCAATGAACATTTTAAAGATTTAAAGGCATTCAAGAGAATATCATTATATCATTATATTATAAATCCAAATTTATTATTTTTCTCTAGTAATATTACTTTAATGAAATGTTTAGTTTGGTTATGCCATGTTTGAATAAATATATTGTGTATTGAGTTTCCAAGTTCAATGCCTTCCAAAACACAAACTATAACGAAAATTTCTCACACGAAGGTGTGTGTACTGACTTAATACCGTCGATAACCGGCATTAGTATGTTTCAGCAAAAATTACAATTACATTGAATCGTTTTATTTTTCATGGTTTCCTGTTTTGCTATATTCGCAATGATTTTTTCAACATCAACATGAATATCATTTGTGCACATATTTACTTGCACAGATTACATACTTTCATACAACATTTATAGATACGTATATATTTATGTGAATGTGTATATTTTGGCAATACCAAAACAACTTTGACTGTGATTGACTAGAGAACACGTTGTTTTTGAATGACTTGGCTCTACCGAATACAATTGGAACTCATTATTACGAAATTGGCTTACTCACATTACGTATGAGTAAAGTAAATTACAAAAAAAATTTTGTCCTCTTTGTTATTATTACCTACTGTAAAGTTGTTTTCAGTATTCATTCAGCAGGAGCAATTGGTTGCAGTTCTTACGAATTTATTGATAATGAACTAATTGTTACTTTATTAACAATAAGACTCATGTCAACATCTTAATTTTTCTTTTAGAATTGTATAACATATTTGAAACTGAAAAGTGTTAATTTGCAATCTTAATAAAACAATTATTTGTGAATCATTTACCTTGTCCTTATGACTTAGTCAGAATACATTTAATTGCATCTGCTTTGAACTTGAAATAAGATTGAATTAATTGATAATTTTATTCGTCCATTTGCTTTTATTATAAAGTTTTTGCTGTCTTTATTAGCATTATTTCATTGGTTCATATTGATAATGAACCTTTTTTATAGATTTCGATTGTTTTTAATTAATTTCATATTTTTAAGTCTAATCTGTGTTAATGACCTCATATGCAAATTATTTCATAGTATTTTTTTTTTTATTATTTTTGAATTTATCACAAAAAATTGTCTTTCCTATAAAAATATGAAAAGAAATAACTAAACTGTGTCCATTCCACTATTTTTCAAATTCAGCTGGATATGTGTAGTAGTTATTCAATAGCATTAATTATTTTTTTAAATGTCAAATTAATGTACAATAATAATTTAATATAAAACAACACCCTATGAAATTAACTCAAAACTAAAATTTAAAACTTATCATATTATACTTATAAGCAAGAGTAAGAAATATTATTTAAAAAAGGTGTTCTCATTGTAATAAAACAATAATAGGAAAAATCATATAAATGAATTTTTTTATTTGAGCTTTTGTTAACAGAATCACTATGATGCACATTTTAACATAACGACAACAAACAAGTTGCAATCGAACTTAATAATTTGTATAAAAGAAGAATAGAACTTATCATGCAACGATTGCGAAAAAATTATAGTAGTAATAATTACTAAAACAATACCCATACAAGTATACTATTTTACAACCGTAAAGTTTTTAGTTCTTTTCTTGGAATTTTTACAAAGTCTTTTCAATGAACACAAGTTGATCATTGTCTAAAATGCGACTCAAACTTGTCATAGATTATGTTGGTTGAAACAACGAGTATAACTCGAACTCACTGAATTTGGTTTGTAAAAGCTTATTTAAATGAATATGATAAATAGATTTGGCTATTCAGATTCAAACGAAACTTTATACACTGCTTAACGAAAACCAGGCCTTTTACATTGCTTATTGAAAAAGCTCAATCTTGGATTGTTGAAACAAACAGACTGATCATGTTCCATACGACAAAGTCGCATCGTTATTCATTAAGTATACATTTCCAAATGATATGCGCTTGCATTGCAAGCGTGAGCATCACACTTTATACGAACATGGCAAATAACAACAACGTTCTTCGTGGTGCGCTGTCTTGTTATAAAAACGGCAAGGACATACGTACAAGCCGTTAGTCAAAACTATTAGCGCGGAAGACGAGGTTGTCTTTGGTAAACGACAGTCAAAAACGTTCCAAATAATTTACAAATCTTATTAAACATCAAAAAACCGAATTCAATCGAAAGTGTATATCTTTTCAATTGTTTTAAATTATTAAATTATTGTGCAGAAATTATTGCAAAAGACGACAAAGCGAACTACAAGTATTCTTTGTCTATGCAAAAGTTAAAAAAAATGATAAAGTGGTTCATTATCAATATATAAATAAAATGTTTTAAACAAATTTGTATTGCTTTTCAACTTGTACATAATTAATGTATACACAATTAACAATTCGGCCGATACCGTTGAAATTACCTGTTTTTAGTAAAAAATAATATTCAGAACACAAAATGATAAATACAGAATCATATTTGATAAAGTTTTTAATCCGCCAATATCAAAGCAATGATGTTCAACATTTACTATTGGTATTTTTGAGTATTCTAACGACTGTTACCTTTGTCCAATATTTAATAAACCTTTACAAAGAATTGCGGAAGTTACCACCAGGACCTTGGGGTTTCCCAATAATTGGTTATTTATTATTTATGGGCAACGAAAAACATA
The DNA here is from genome assembly GCA_001014675.1 of Ephydra gracilis. NCBI lineage: Eukaryota > Metazoa > Arthropoda > Insecta > Diptera > Ephydridae > Ephydra > Ephydra gracilis. The sequence goes on from JXPQ01006599.1 coordinate 32,242, forward strand.
CACGATTCATGGAACTGGCAAAGCAATATGGTTCACTTTTTTCAACTCGTTTAGGAAATCAACTTACAGTTGTAATGAGTGATTATAAAATGATAAGGGAGTGCTTCCGACGGGAAGAGTTTACCGGACGTCCGGATACACCATTCATGCAAACATTAAATGGATTTGGTAATTAATATTTTTATTAATCTATTTTTTAATAAACCATTTATCCATCCTATTTATTTATCCTTTCGTAAAAAAGATAATGTTGATAAGATATGTAAGTGAAATACCCAATGAACAAATCTGATTTATGTAAAATCGGGCGAAATTTTAAAGTGAAAAGATAATTGGGTTGAAAATTTTTTCACGCTAGAATGTCCGGTATAGCTTAAACGATCAATACCTAGAAATATTATAAAATCTAATTGGATGTTCTTAAATAATTTTCATTTTTATTATTTGGAGTAAAAACCATTATATATTTTATACTCAAATAATTTTTAAGGGAAGATATTGTAAATATTTTACTAGAGTATAGTTAATAAACAACATATAAACAAATTATTTGGTAGGAATTCTTCTTTTCAATACATTCAATACAAAATTTATTTATTTCCGATTCCGATAGGCATTATAAATAGTACTGGAAAATTATGGAAAGATCAGAGAAGATTTTTGCATGAGAAATTGCGACAGTTTGGTATGACTTATATGGGGAATGGTAAACATATAATGGAAAAACGTATTATGGTAATATAATAAAACCTCAAAAATATTTTTTAAATTGAATTAACAAACAATCAATTTTAATTAGACTGAAGTACACGACTTCATACAAAATCTGCGAGCATCAAGTGCTGCACCTGTTGATATGGCACCAGCCATATCAGTAGCGGTCAGCAATGTCATATGCAGTATTATGATGTCAGCACGTTTTTCAATAGATGATCCAAAATTTCGCCGTTTTAATTATTTAATAGAGGAGGGAATGAGGTTGTTTGGTGAAATTCATACAGTTGATTATATACCAACTGTGCAATATTTTCCGAGTATAACGACGGCAAAAAATAAAATTGCTAAAAATCGCGAAGAAATGCAAAAATTTTATCAAGATGTTATCGATGAGCACAAACGTACCTTTGATGCACAAAATATTCGAGACTTAGTTGATTTTTACTTGCACGAAATTGAAAAAGCTAAATCCGAAGGCAGAGATCAAGAACTGTTTGATGGAAAAAATCATGGTAGGTGTTAGCTGTAAATTTTTTATTATTTATTGATTTTTTCAATATCATAATAATAATTTAAACAAATGTTTTATCATTCATTGCAGAAGAACAAATTGTTCAGGTGATTTTAGATTTGTTTTCAGCCGGCATGGAGACAATCAAAACAACATTGCTCTGGATAAATGTTTTCATGATTCGCAATCCAGATGCAATGAAACGGGTACAAGATGAGTTGGATCAAGTAGTAGGTCGGCATCGCTTGCCATCTATTGAAGATTTACAATATTTGCCTGTAACCGAATCAACTATTTTGGAATCTATGCGTCGTTCTAGTATTGTGCCCTTAGCTACAACACATTCGCCAACAAGGTAATTTTTAATTATGTACTTTTTGGTGTAAGATTTAACAAAATCTGAAGATCCGGACATTCATGAAACGCTTCATTAGAAAATCAAAAAAAATTATTCTCCAAGTTCTCTGTTTATGTACCTTTCTCAAATTTCAGAACGCATGTAGTGGCAATTGGGAAAGAGAATAGAAACTTTTATTAAAGTTTGTTCAAATCGAAAAAAAATCAAAAGTCCTTCAATTCAATTCAATTCAATTTGTTTCAAAACACTTCATTAACAGGATTAACTTGAACATTATTTTTTCGAATCCTTGTGATTGCTAAAAAAAATGGTTTCTCCAGATTGAACAAATTGGTCTTTTTTAGAAAATTACTTAAATATAGATATTTTGAATTTCACGTACAAAAACTTCGACATTCTCATTATTATGCATTCTTAAAACTATGCATTGCTCAAATTTTAGTAATCATATTCAGGTCCAGGTTTTCAAATACTAGATGCACGTATATCTGATTGGCCATTTAGTGTTTTTACGTTGAACATAAGGTCATTTTTTCTATTAAATCTTTTATTTTTACCAAGTCTGTGAACTGATGACGCTTTAACCATATCTCTATTATTAGCCTCGTGTGCTTTTTTCCATTAACTTACTCTTTATTCTTTGTGTTTTAATTTTTATTTTCCAAGTTGCGTCGCATTTTGTCCTAGTTTTGCATACGTGTATATATTTATGAAATTAAAAAATTAATATAATTAAAAATAGTTGTTAGAACGTATTTGAATTCAATACCATTGATATCAAAATATTTAATCAATCAATGAGCAATAGGTTGCAAGCAATATTGAAAAATAAATAATATTAGTTTTAAATGATCGATATTGCTCATTAATATTCAACCGGTTCGAACGTTCTTTATTATTTTAATAATTATATAAACTGAAGTATGCTTTGTTAATTTTTGAAAGTACATTTAACTCTGTTTCAATTGGAATCTATATTAGCTAAGAATTAGACGAAAATATATTTATTCAACAAGTATTGAACATATTGAATACTTTTTTTAATTAATCAATTACGTATGCTTTTGAATTATGTGTTGTTGTTATTTTTACCTAATATAAAACCTGCTAAGACCGGCCGGCATTGCCACAGGCTAAAGTAATTTTATTTACATATGCACTTGCGAATGCTAAAAAGTGAATGAACTTAGTTGGAAAACTGTGTCGTTTGGTACATAAAGAAAATAATCATTGCATGATTTATTATTTCCATGAAAATTATTCTACTATTGACAGTGGCGTTACGGACATTCACACATGCATAAGAATCAGTATCACAGAATACTCTTTTTGAATTTCATGTATTGTGTTCTAAAATACATACCAATCATTATTTCATTTTGTGTGTATTGAATTTAAAGAGTGAAAGCGGATGTACATGATCAACGTACGAAAATGAATACCTATATCAATAAATTTCTTTTTGTTTGATTTTAAATTAATTTTTTGTAGAGACGTGGAAGTAAATGGATATAAGATACCCGCAGGATCACATGTAATACCATTAATTAATAGTGTACATATGGACCCTAATTTATGGGATAAGCCTGAGGAGTTCAACCCTAAACGATTTATTGATGCTGAGGGTAAAGTACGTAAACCAGAGTACTTCATACCATTTGGAGTTGGACGTCGTATGTGCCTGGGTGATGTCTTGGCACGAATGGAACTATTTTTATTTTTTGCATCGTTTATGCATTCCTTTCACATAGCATTACCAGAAGGTCAGCCATTACCAAGCTTAAAAGGGAATGTCGGTGCAACAATTACACCAGAAGTGTTTAAAATTTGCTTAAAGCCACGTCCTATAATATTAAGTTCAACAGCCACAGAACCACCAATTCGCAATATTGGCTCCAACTGAACAACAGTTTTTATGCACGTTGTCACAGTAATGAAGTTTCATTGTACAAATAAGTATCTAAGTAAGTATTAACATAAAAGTAAAATTCCCTACACAACTACAATTTAAGACCAGGAGAGAAAGCAAGACAGTTAGAAAAAGGTACTTTGTTTGTTTGATCGTTCATTATTAAATCAAGCTTCATTCTGACAACGCTAGAGCACGGTTCAGTTCCTAATTAATGACGAAAGTCTTTAAACAGAAATTGTAATATTTAGAAAAAAATATTTAATTTATATATTAAATAAATCAAACTAAGAATAATAATAAACTTATAATATTAACAGATTGTTAATTAAAAATCTCATTTCCATGCGTAATAGTATCAATTTTTACCACCAGAAGTGCGTTCGAATAACTTTAACCAGTTTTGAAAATACAAATATTAATGTGACTATTAATAAATACATAAACAAGTCAATAAAAATCGTTTCTGCTTACCCCATCAAGCTGTGTTCATTAAATATAATTACAATTTATTTCAATAACCTTACTGTGACTAAGTTTATTTTATAGAATTTGTGAAATAGCGAACTAAAACGTTGATCAGCTACTAATTCAATTCAGCTGTAAAAGAAAGTTGTTTCTTCAAGATTTAATGTGCCAATTATGTCATTGCAAAATCACTAGTATTCATTTTTCTTTGTAAACTTTGAAAAAATGAACAAGCAAAAATTATGTCGTACTCCAATAATAGCTTAAATTAAGAATTTTAAAGTGAATTTGTATATTTATAAAACATTTTACTATAAGTTATTGTAAATACTTAAGTTGTAGATATAAATTGACAAAATATAACATGTAAGAGCAATAAATTAAAAAACAATAAAGTGTTTTAATTAATCATATAATTATGATTCTAAGCATTGTGTTCCATCTTTATTTGCTAAATAGTTCATGACAAGACTATATTTTGGCGGCGAAAGTGTAATACCGCATTCACCGTCCATTCTTATATCTTTTGAATGTTCAGAAATATGAATTTCAAAATTCCTAATTATGAAGCCAGTGTACATTAGAAGTAACATGCGAGCCAGATCTTCACCTAAACACATTCGTTTTCCACTTTGAAAGGGCATAAAACATTGTGGTTGCGTATATTCACCATTCGTATCGATAAACCGATCTGGGTGGAAACATTCTGGCACTGACCATGAATTGGTACTCATATGAATAGCATATTGTAAAGGAAGTATCATGGTATTCTTCGCTATTTTTAAACCATTTACCACGACATCTGTTTTGTTTCCGTGTGGTATACCCAATGGCACTACAGAACGTATTCTTTGTGTTTCCGCAATGCATGCTCGTAGATAAGGAATATTTTCCAAATCATTCAGTGTAATTGCATTGGGTGGAAGTTTCATTAGAATCTATTTAACGAAATCATTTCATTTTTAGGTTTTTTTTGTAATATTTTGAAACTGAAATAATTTATGCAACTACCTGTCGTAATTTAAGTTGACTCTCCATATTTTTTGCCATAAACAGTAAAAACCATCGTAAAGTTGTTAATGTGGTATCAACGCCAGCTCCAAATAAATCTGCTAGCAAGTGTCGCAGTTGAATTCGACTATAATATTGTTGTACTAATAATTTATCGTCTATTTTATTACTTTTTAATAGTTTGATACGTTCTTCCAAAAAAAATTCTAAAATACATGTTCGAACGTTCTCGTTTTTATCGTGGTGTTTTTGGCAGTTATCCAAATCTGAGTTTTTTTTTTGCTCCCAAAGACGTTTTTCACATTTATTAATAATTTGATCATATATATCATGGGTTTTCTCTTTTCCGTCTAGCAAATAACGTATTGATCTGGAGAACTTAGGTAGGAATCTTGAATGATTTTTTAATTTCAAAAGAAACGAAAAAAGAATATAAGTATGCAGATTAGACAAAGAAAAATCAAGACATATGCACCTTAGGAGGGGCAAAAAATTAACGGGTCCTGATATGCCAATTATTTTAAGACCCTCTTCCTGAAGCTCTTGAAAATATCTCCAAGTTTCATCGTTTCGTTCATAAGTAACTCCGAATACTAATTCATTTATTGTGTTACCCAATGTATGTTGCAAAGCTGGCTCTGGATTAATAGCGATCATTTTGTTCGACTCCTCCAGCCACCACTGTTAATTAATAGCAATTTAGTATACCGCTCACTTAATTTAAAAATTTTGTACCCGTAAGCATTCTTCAACTCCACTGCGTATACGCATCTCTAGTTTTATTCGAGACAAACACGATTTTTTCGTCATGCCCAGGGATTTTAGCCATTCTACTGTACGACGTCTTTGGAAACGCCAGAGGAAATCTTCAGCACAAATGAGTCCTGTTGTAATGATAAAATACAAATAAAAATAAAAATCACAAGTGTCATTGAGTTTTTTGCTTGAGTCTTTTGTATTTATTTGTCCATGAGTTACCGTAACCGCCCATTATACCATGTGTTACATAAAGTGGGGCACGCGATGTAAATTCGTCCCGTTTAAAAAAGTCACGCACCAAACGAGCATCAGATATTACAATCGTATTTATCCTTCCTAGTCGCAATTGATATATAGGTCCATATTTTTGTGCGAGTTGATAAAGTGTTTTATATGGTGCACGTGCATCCAAAAACAATAAATATCCAACAATTGGTAAGCCCCAAGGCCCTGGGAGATTGTATTCCTTAAGTGATGCCAGGAATTTATAAAGAAGCAGTAATCCTAGTGCTATAGTAGCGAACTAAACACATTTTTATTAAAGTATTTATGTTAATACGTTACTGCAGTACATACTAGGTAAAACGCTTCCATTTTATTTGAATCCTTGTTTATCTCTCTATACACGATTAGATATTTAAACAGACACGCACTTCGTCACAGTCTGGCGTATACTGGATGTTAAATGCAATGGAAACATGTTTTCAGAATAACTTTTTAAGTTTCTTTTACATATGTACTACCTTCAGTATTTCGTTTTTTGTTATTGTTTTCGTCTGTTGTACCCTTCTTTTATAAAATTATCAAGCGGATTGTTTTAGGTTTCGTTTTTTACTTATAACTATGACGCTGTCAGCAAATTTTTTTCTTCATTGCTACAAAAAAAAAAAAAAAAAATGAAAAAAAAAGGTTTAGAATTGTATTTTTAATGAAACTTAGGTAACAAAATTGAAATTCAAAGTAAAAATGTTTTAGATAGTGTGATATAAAAGTGTTAAAGATTAAATTCGAGATGCGAAGTGTGAATGCATACATTTGATGAATTGAATTTATACAATAATAATAAATACAATAAACAATATACAAACCGCTGATTTTTATATTTGAAATTAGTTTCGTATATCCTTTCAATTAGTATACACATATTTTAGTTAAAACGAAATAGATGATTATGAATAAAACGTTATAACATTATAGTATTATGTTCAGACTGAAAGTATGCTGTAAGTATGTTGCCTCGAAATAATTTGGATTTTATCTGCTTATTTTCATTCTTGTAGGTGTATTAATAATATTTACTTACATACTTAATTCGCAATTGGAACTTGGTACAGTTCATCACCTCGGTAATGATGTTCCCGATTCTTTGTAGATTGGCATACATAACGAGTGTTCGTGCAATACTCATTATTGTCAGAAACACGCAGTTTCGGTCGTCTCATTCTGTGACTACCACAACTCATATTGGCAATCGAAAGACTGCATTCTGCAAAACCCAGGTAGGCAAAGTAGAAACAGATGTGAAGAGATCACCAGGCTGAGTGAGGGCGCTTTTTAAAAATATAAATTACGGCTATGCTAATAATTCCGCCAATCAACTATTATTTCCAACGGCATAAATTATCCAAATATTTTGCCACTTCCAACACTTATCCATGAGGCAGTTGCCATTGCCATCCAACAGGGCAGCTGGATACGATGGCCTCCCAAATAAGTTTTTCCAACCCTGTATCGAGGATTTTATAAATTGCACACAAGAACTGCCTTCGAGAATTTGGTCACATGATAGCAAACCCAACTCTTTGTCTTGTGTCGAAGAATGTCAGTTACTTTGCGTTCAGGAAGTAATTGAGTATAAGAAAAACCAGATTATATAAGTCGAAGAAAAAGAAGAAGAATATATAAGTCGTTCATAATTACATTCCTGATGTACGGCGCTGAAGTATGAACGCTATCTCAATTAGATGAACATGCACTAGGTGGAATATATTTTGAAAGATATGGCTTTTACTGTAATGGGGGCGAACGGCGCCGCCAGTGGAATCACGAGTTTTATAAAATTTATGGCAATATGGACATTTTCAAAAGAATTTAAATCTATGGGTAGCTCACATCGTCCTTAATTCTTAATTATTAATATTGTCAATATTTCCTAATTATCATATTTCACTGACTTTTGCACGTCCAAAAATGAAAAAATGTTATTCATTTTCGCCGATATTTCTTATCTTTTCGGTATTAAGGTTGCTTTTTTATTGCCAAGTTGTTCTGCTGGTATCTCTATATTTTATCCGGTGAAGGCTTTTTTGACCACTTGATATGATTATAACTTTGATCTCGTTATTTTTATATTTTCATTGAATGTTATTGAATCTTGTTACAAATTTGGCAGGTAACTCAATTTTTACCACAATGATTAACTGGTACTTGTACAACCCCTAAATTTCTTTGGAAGATACCCAGTTTTCCATTTGAAATTGGCTACACAAATAATATCTTATCTTAATTTCAATGAACGGAATTAATTTCTGTCAGGAATTTAGATTAAAACCTACATAGCGACTACATAGAAATATCAGAGACTCCTCGAATAAAACACGAATAACATACTACAAATTAAGAACTGGTTAAATTAGTGTCAGCTCTTTCATTGGCTATGGACGATACTTGAAAATACAAAAAAAAAATAAATAAATAAATAAATAAAAATAAAAATAATCGTTTTCGATTACGTAGATACCTCTACATTTTATTCGACAACACCCATTATTTGCTTGTTCTTAGTGGCTTCTTATAAACTTCATCTTAATTCAAACTTCAATCTATAATTTTTCATATCGTCTGTGTATAAATTTGGTAAATCTATCTCAACACCTTTTTTTAACGTTTTCATTACGGACAGCCACGGCTAAATCAACAACTGCGGTGATTCTAACTATATATATTTGAGAACCTCTACGGTGACTTTTTATGCGTGTTTCAAAAGTATGGCCAAGACCAATATGCGCAAGCCAATAAATTAGCAATGTGTATAATAACAAGAAACAACCAACTACTTGCTACTTTTTTAAATTATTTCACATTTAAACTATTTGAAAAGCAACAAATATATCAATATAAACCATTGAGTTTGCTTCAAACTTACTCCTGTTGAAGTTGAACCGATTCACACACGCGCATGCATACATACTCGTGTATTTTATATGATTCTATGATAAAACAGGATCATTGAACGATCTTGAATTTAAAAGAGTTCACTGCCATTGCTGATGCTGTTATTAATATTACTAGCGAATCAATGGTCTTGTCTGCTGCTGCCAATTGCAAAAATACACGTGTTGTAGCGCACATAAGTCTACATTCATACATTAATCTGTATAAAATTGTGATTCTGTGGTAAAAAAAGGACAGCTAAGTCATGTCGAGGGAAAATGAAGTAACAATATAAATAAAAATAATAATTAAGAAACATGAAACGAACATTGACTCTCATACATGAATCATTTCAATTATAATTTATAGATTTATATATGTCTATAAAATCAAAATATGCATATGTATATATATTCATGAAAGAGTATTGTATAGTATGCAATGGAATAAAATATTTTTAAACGGAAAGTATCTCAAACGATTTTGATACGTGAGCGTCCGTATATTTATGTAACAATATGTGGTTACTTTTGCAAATGTATTCAGCACGTTGGTAATATTCAAATTGATTTTCTTGAATGTGACATGTTAACATAATCAAATATGTATTCAGATACCTTGACATCTTTCATAGTCACAGTCAGCGTTCATTAAACTCAATCCGAAACTTATTGATACAATAACACTTTAAAAGATATAAAGAGCAAAAAGCTACTTAAATTATCATCGACACTATGAAAAGAAACAACGTGAAATAAGTAAAGCTGAATATTAATATTAAAATTGAATTACTCAAATTCCACACAGTGAACTAACACATGTGCATACGCATTACGCACATACAAAATGCATAGTTTTTATTTACATGCGATATTATTATTTTGTTTGAAGTGCATAAGCTCTGCTTAGCAATAACTTAAATGTTTATTTACGTATAACTGCATCATATACACAATATATGTATAAAAAATAAGTATATGTCATAAATGTAAAAAATAAACATTTCTAAAAGTTTTCACAAACTTTTGTTTTAATATACAATATTATTAAACAGTTATTTTGTTTGTACTTCTAGAGAATCATAATTTTAGCAATTAAAATTTGCAACGCAAATTGTTATCCTGTGACGTAATATTTACATATTTATCACTGCAATTATTTTCAATTATTTTTTATATTCAATATCTCCATATTCTGAATGTGCAATAACTAATAAAATAGAGCAAACTTTCTACTTGGTTTTTTTAGTTTTTATTTGAAAACAATTAATTACTGTTATTGCGGCAAACAAAACTTTAATATTTAAATTTATATACTTATATATACAAAAATAATAAATGAATTACCGATTACCGGTTATGTAAAATTTTTGCTATTAAGCTAATTTGTTAGGCGGCCAGTATGCCAAGTGAAAACATGTCAATGCACTTGCAATCAGGTATGTGATAACCACAAAATATGCTTGTGAACATCTTGTATGAACTAAATTTTTTTTCAAAATCTATTAGCAAATTAACTTCAAAAATACTTAATTGAAGTATATGATGTTTATGAATATTTGAACTAGCATTCACAACTTAAGAAGTAAAATGAATTTTGATAATATTGTAAATATTTATATATAATAATTCTTCATATGGAAGTAAGAGCAGGAAAGCATTTTACTTACATCATAAAACTTGAAATAAAGTTCATTGACTTGAGAACAAGCCTCCATAAAAACTATTACAGATACATGATTATTACTCACAACGTATGAAAAAAATACATATTTAAGTTGTCATACTAGTTACTTTTTAATTCATTGGCCTAGTATTGGTGTTCTAATTGATAAATTGCAAAGATTTAAGCTTTTAAAAGGTGTAAAGACTCG
>JXPQ01006654.1:50039-65184 GCA_001014675.1 Ephydra gracilis
AAAAAAAATGCGGCTTAAGCAGCATCAAAGTCTCGGTTGTTACGCCTCACACATTGTAGAAGTAGTGCATATAAAAAATGCATCAACACGGAAAATTCGCCGGATTGCAGGCGTTTTCGTCAATCGGTTCTTTAACTGGTGTAACAGAAATTTTTATAACGTCTGCATTAATATATCAGCGGGTCCAGTGTCGCCAGTCTTTCCGTAGCTCGGCGAATACCTAGCGTGCGACATTGTTCAATCGACGTTCTAATCTTCATCTGCGAATACGAATTCGCATTAAATACTTTACGACTCATGTAGGTGATAAGGAATATGATATAGCCACCATAGGTATAGGTACTGGATTTTAATTCGTATGACTATGTAAACATCGCCATGGATTTCATAAGCCTTGTGATTCCGCCGGGTACGTGTTTCCTCCCAAATACCCAGTGTATGCTCAACAGATTTTGAAAGAGTTCTCGCTTCAGCGCCGTACAGCAAACCATGCATAATTCGCGGCTTTTATACGCAGCGATATATGCACAGTAATTTTCCGTTTTTCCTTCAGTGTCGTACAGCAAAACAAGCATAATTCGAGGCTTATATACGCAGAGATATATGCGCAGTAATCCAAAAATACAGAAAAAAAACTATAATCTTCAGATTATCCATTTTCTCGTGTGTTTTCGGAGAACTCTCTTTAAATAATGAAAATTTTAATTCGACAGGGGACTTGGCAAAAAACACGACGATCATTTTTTCTCTCAGAAACACCAGCAGCTGCTCTATGCAAAAAGAATTATAACTTTCCGTCGAAAATTGCAAAAGGTATATATTTGGTTTAATAAAAATCGTTGCAAATAGATTAAAGAATTAATGAAATATCTAATCGAACTATTACAAGCCCGCAATACAACTAGAAAATTCAAAATTAAATAGAACTTATTTTCATGTATCCAAACAATTGCGAGAAATCGAAAATAGACAAAACGCCGTTTCATTCAAACCCGCAAGAAATAATTAATTTGCTGCTGTCGTCATAAAAAAAAAATGGACTAGAACCGCGGCGTTTGTATAACTACAAGTCAATGAAAGAATCACCATTAATCCATTACCATTGTGTAAGAAGTGTTGCCTATTTGTTTGCCGACATCGTGGTTTGTATACGAAAGAATCGATTTTTATAATATTTAAAAAATTTTTTTAATAATAAGTTTATTATAAATCTTTCCAATAAATAATACACGCTCAATAAATAATATGAATCTCCAGCGATTGGTATAATATTAGAACAAACGTCATCATACAATCTACTAAATAGTTCGAATTCGAATGACTAAGAAGAGATTAAATAATGGCTTAATTATTATATTGCTTAATATACTTATGACTAAATTTGAACTGCAACCATTTTAATAGAAACTATTGTACAGCAAGTATAATTGTTTTCTTTTATAAAATTACAAAAATATGTAACATCTCAATAAAAAACGATCTATAGTCGTAATATTAAGGTGCGTATGGTTTTGCATGTTCCTTAAGAATTGTCTTATTATTACAAAGTATATGTTAAAATCAAACATTGAGATCATAGTTTTTGTTTCAAAATATTTCTTTGTGTTTTTAACGTTTAATACTTCAAGAAAAAAAAGCTGCTTTAAATTAAGCGAATGGAATAAATTAAAAAATTAGCTAAATAAAGAGCGAAATAATTAACTAAAATTGTGCATTTTTAAAAGTGTGTGTTTAGTAGAAGCATTTCATTAACACATACAAACAAAAGCATATTTTACAATAAATATTATTTCATAAGCGCTTCGTGCTATTGTGTGTGTTACCTCTTATTGTTTTTGTAGGTATAGGTACGTATGATTTGGTTAAAGGTCTATCAATTGTTTTAGGACTTGTGTTTAATACTAATTTGTGTTTGTTCAAGTTTGTCAGCGATTCGGCGCTTGGCGACAAGTCCGAATAGCTTCTTAAATACTTGCGCTGTTGCAGAAAACTGCGATTCATTACTCCGCCTCTTTCAGGCAACTGCGTTTTGCTATACACTTTCAGCACAGTATTGTTGCTTGGAAATTTCGCCTTGCTGTAAATGCCTTCGTTCATGCCACCGATCGCTTGTGACTCGCACTGAGTTGGCAAATTTTGACTGGCCGAGCCATTTAAAGTTGTGTTCGATGCCAAATTGTTGGGTTGTAGCATTTGTTCTCTTATTTGTTGTCTTGTGTAATTAGTTTTAATAGTTCTTCCAGTGTCCGATAGCGAGCGACAATAGCCGCTCGACTTGGGCTGCTGCACCGCAGTTTGCAGTAACTGTCAGCTATTGTCCTGTGACCAATTGCGGCGTAATGAATTCGTAAAGCGGTACACACGCACTTTGCCATCGCTATGCGTTTGCCACAACATATTTCAATTATTTAATTATCATAAATATTTTTTTTTTTGTATTTTCAAGTGTATGTAAGCGCCCAGTGATTACATATAAAAAGCAGCAAGACGGAAAACAAAACACAATATTGATGATTTTGATGAAAGTACAGAAAAGAGGAAAGAAGCATTTAAATTAAATTGTATTTGTTGCAAAAATCAATTTAAAAATGAGCAGTGATTTTATACAGAATAAATTTAAAAAATAATAATAAAAATGCATACACAAACGAGTGTGAATAATATACAACGAAACGAACTGAACAAAAGCACATTCATTTAAAACTGACATGCATTTTGTTATACAATATTAATGGGGTATACAACATTCGAAGAACTTCTGATGCTTTTAAGCAAACGCATAAACTGCAGAGTATATATAGTTAGCCTATAGGTAACACATATAATGCGCTGTAACTTCGCAGCTGATACTAATGATTTCTTATTCTAGCATTTAAGGCGAAAAGTTTCGTTAAATAGTTATTTGAGCTACATTAGCATAGTATTTCCTTAGAATTGAAGCTTAAGAAGCTGTGGGAAAGTTTTCATTTGGTGCTCTACGCCAAATCCTTACTTCACCGGAGCTAAATTAATAATTTTGATATTTAAATAATACAAATTATGTATGCATAGCATATAAATAAAAATGAAATATAAATGCTCATTAACAAACCTAGTTGCGGTGTAGACGCGTTGACCGGCTGCCACAATGTCGTTTATGATTAGATCTGTTTTCATTTCGGCCAGGGGTTCGCATGTTTTAATATTCCATAAACGTATAACGCCACCGCGACAGCTAGACAGGAGTATATCGCCAGATATGGCCATGCCAGAGACCCACCCCTTGTGTGCATTGTTGAGTGACTGTAATAAATTCAAATAAATTATTATAAGCAATTATAGTAACTCTTCAGTCCATGCGACCTAAATAACTTAATAATAATTCTACAAATTACAAGGAAGTAAAGCACTTATTTAATTATATCAATAACTACATGATATTCCCATGCCTTTGAGAAACCACAATGAGCTATGCAATCAATAGATTTCCTGTATAATTTGCAATTGCCAATCGACCATTACAAATATTTTGTGTGTACTTGTCATCGCCATTCAGAAAATAGCGTGAGGATAATTGCCTGGTAGGCAATGCGATGCCAGCTGCGGACGAAAGGCTGCTGATGATGGCACTCTCTGGTACCATCCAATTTTCCATTACTCTACGATTTTTCATCAATGATTTTAAACTTTTTTTTTAATCCATGCCACCTAAATAAATTAATAATTATTATTCTTGTTAAACTCGCACAATTATGACGAATTACGGAAATTATTCAATATTAAATTACATTCTAATACTATTTATATTTTGAAAACTAGCAATACAAAAGTCCAAAGTTAAAACCTGGCAGCATTATAGTGAAGTTTAAAATTTTTTAACTAAAACATGTTCACCACGTTTTACTGTGCAGGTGTTAGTTGTTGTGTTTGCAGTGAGTAAGGAACATCGATTTGAACACTAAAATTTAAATTTCAAGAAAATGTTTTCTTTGGATTATTTTTCGCAACATTCAACGCGTATTAACTAAATAAGAATCTGTGTATGACCTTTGTTACTTGGTGACGCTATCTCTGACCGCTTCAACCGCTTCATTTGATGCCATATGACATCTCGCACCGTTTCGTGCTCAATGCAATTCGACAGCAAACGATGAATAGCGATGTCAGACAGTGCCTGTTGGTCACCATATTTTCGACGAAATGCTGGTTGAGTTAATACATTTGCTTTCACTGTACAACATCACTATTTCGCGTGTTGTTTCGGTGTGAAGCCCGTCATGGCTAAAATTGTATAATTTAATGTTTCAGAAACATGTCTCAATAACGTTGTTTTTCTTTAAGGTTAATGTTTGCAAACCGAAATTGAAAACCCTTGCGAACCCTTTATGTTATGAACTTTTAAAATATTCTAAAAAAATTTAGTAAATCATTATTTATAAAATATAGCAATAGAACCCCACGCTGCATTTAATTCATAATAGAAATTTTATAATCACAAAAAAAAAAAATGTTTTTAAGGTTATTTATTTACAACTTCAAACTTATTGCAGCATATGATGGCCGGGCCAATGTTTTTTTTTAAATCGAAAATCCATTCACTACTACCTAAATTTTTGAACATACACCTTTTGTAGGCCCAAGCTTCAACAGAAGATAACCCTATTGTTTTCAAAGATGTCTTCTATGGCAGACCTAAAAACGAAGTTTAAATCGTCGTTGGCATGGAAGGTATCCTAGCGCCTATGGTGGGGAATACAATCAGATTGCAGCATCTGTATACACACAAAACTACATGATAGTCTTCAGATCATCAGCTACGCAATCGAATTGATAACTTTGTGAATTAGGGATAGCATGTGTGCAGGTTTATGGACTTGCTAGCATCGACTGCGATTACTTCCGCTGCCATGTTTAGAATCTGCCCGTGCACAAACAAGAAGGTACGCTACCGAAAGCAATACTAATAATATACTGATTCGTCCATAAGAAAGTATACAATTGTTTTTTCTGCTTCAATCTCCTCTACAAGCTTACCACGCAGTGTCTTCAATTTGATGATATTTAGAAATCTGCGGCTGACGAGAAGAATGGTTTTAGTTGATCGTAGAACGTCGCATATCAGACCACGCAGGGATTCAATGCCACGTTTGCTGCGTATTAGAATTGTTGCGAAAACATAAGATAAAGTAACGACTTAAAGATGGAAAATTCATGAGAGAACAATGCGAGAAAATTGAAATGCATGGCAGCAGCAATGAGGCTCGAAAATTTTTTGAAACGACGAAACGTATGACTGATGCTTTCAACACCATAGTTTCATTGTACAAGGATCAGATAGGCATTCAGGTAATCTTTCCCAAGGGAGGGCGTATATCANCATTCAGGTAATCGTTCCCAAGGGAAGGCGTATATCACAAATATCTCGAATAGCGATAAGGGTGCCAATTCTGTCGAGAAACATTGAGGCCCAGCTGCAACAATCGTTTAAAAGACAAGCGCGATTCCTCCAACTAAGAGTGAGGCCATTGCCATCCAACGGTTAAAGCCTAAAAATGCAGCCAATTATGATCTATTTCCAGGAGAATTAAAAAACATAAAAACTGTTAATGAAATGAATACACGATATTCTCTTCGAAATTTGGCAACAATTTCAGCAATTGCAGTTTACTCGTTATGCTCCCAGCATTCAATGAAATTATCAATAAAATTTTAATAACTTGCGCCACGATCACTGTAGCTACGTTCTGAGGAACTTCAGCGCAAAATAAAAAACAAAAAGGTTTTAGTTGGCTGAGGCCGACAGTATAACATATATCGCTTGATTATTAAATAAAAAAAGTTTTTTTTTATTATAGATTAATTTAATAGATAAAGTTTTAATTATTATAGATCAATTTAATAAATTATGGAACAATTTTTTTAACTTTTAATTGAAATTTTATAAAATTTAAATGTTATTTATGCATGATTAAGCAGTTACGTCTCTAGTTTGACCACAAAGGTGTACTGCAGGTACCTCTAATTTTCATGCCATCAATCTCATGTTTGACTCACAGATTGATTATATTTATTTGCAATCAATACGGAAAGTTCATAGAATTAAAATGATACCCGTGCACAATTCAGCTTTAAGGCCTCTATTGGGACCACATAGGTGGACATTGAATCACGCCTAATGCTGGTACACACATTGACTATATTTATATCCACTGTATAAGGAAATGTAAAAAATTTCAATAATAACTATGCGTAATGCAGTATTAAAGCCTATGTTGGGATCACATAGGTGTATTGGAGATACACCTGATTTTCATCAAATTAGGCCAATTTTTGGCAAACGCATTTACTATATCTATGTGTGCTGTATAATGAAATTTCGTTAAATGAAATAATAACTGTGGAAAATTCTGCATAAAAGCTGCTTTTGCGGTTTTAAAGCGTACTGGAGGAAGCCCTTATTTTTATCTAATCATGTCAATTTTTAGAACAGCAAAAAATGCTTTGCCCAACCGCTTAATTTCGAGATTTTATTGCAAAATATTAATAGTGACGTCTGTTAGTAGGCGTACGCCCATAATTTTGAAGACATAGGTGTACTGCAGGTAGCCGAAATATAAGTCGGATCTTAACCAAATTCAAACTCCGATCTTGACTTTTTCCCCAGAATAAGTACGAAATTTCGTTGATCTAGCCCTAATTTTTATTCAATCATGTCAATTTTTAGAACTGCAAAAAATGCTTTGCCCAACCGCTTAATTTCGAGATTTTATTACAAAATATTAATCCGGACGTCTGCTAGTAGGCGTACGCCCGTAATTTTGAAAACATAGGTGTACTGCAGGTACCCGAAATATAAGTCGGCTCTTAACCAAATTCAAACTTCGATCCATCTCAACCAATCCTTCTATTTTTGGGATACGGACAGACAGACATGCCCAAATCTATTCCTGTGGTGATGCTAATCATATGGCATGCATGCTGATAGTCTCGTTTTGGGTATTACAAACATAAGACCAAAGGTAATATACAGTTTGCAAATTTCATTGGCAACGTGTATAAAATATACCAAAATGCTTCTCTCAACAAACTCTTAATTGCATATTTATGCGGCCTTTGTTTATGGAATACACTCGCTTATCATACCAGTGTAGAGTACGACCAATTCACAGCTCGCATTCTCTAATAGTGATTTATTCATATGCATAATATAGACTACAAGCCTATGAATAATGACAAAAAAAAAACATAATGAGTTAAGAAGGAATGCTATGAGCATGTAGCATAATGAAATTGACGACATTGAACAATGACATGGCTGGACATTACAGCATATTCCGGCACCATTTATGAACAATACAAGTTACTTGCGAAACGCACGCAATGTTAGACCGGCCAAGCGAACTGGTTTGCATAACTTGACACACTTACCTGTTTGAGTTCTCCAGTTTTGAGATCCCATCGTTTAATGCCGGAGTCTCTACTCCCGGAAAAAAGCTCAGCTTCTGCGCCGACTGCGCCATCAGCAACCGCTAACGCTTGCACGCCATCATAATGCGGTGGCTCTAAATTTAAGAGTGGACTGACAATACCACCTGCCTTAGCAACCTCGTACACTTTCACGTAATGATCTTTCGAGCCGCTAGCAACAAAGTCCGTACCAGCGCTACTGCCTTCCCAAGCTGTCACACACATGACGGCTGCTTGATGACCGCCAGATAATTTTCCAATACACGATAAACTAATTTAAATTTACAGCATTAACGCATAAATGCAGAAAAAAAAAAAAAAAATAATACACGATTGCTTACTTGCTCAAGTCCCATATGCGCACTTTGTCGGATGCAGCGACATACAAATTGCCAGTAGCGCCCATGCACATTGCGGTTATGGGCGACTCGCCAACAGCAATGCCGGATGCGCTTGCTAGTGACGAGAGCACTTGCCCGGAGGACGACAATGTCTTAATTGGCTTGGTATTGCTAGTGCGCAAATCCCATACGCGCACATAAGGTCCCGAAGCGGAAAACAAGAGATTTGTTCGACTATCATTTTGTATCGCTACAACCGGTCCGTAATGTGCTGAAAGGCAATGTTGAGCAGTTTCCTGCGCTAGATCCCAAACCTTTACCGTACGATCGGCAGCAGCTGTGTAGAGTATATCATTTTCCACTTTTATTGAAAGCACTGAGTTGTTGTGCCCAGACACTGTATGCGTGCAATAGAGAGGTACACCGCTGCGTATCTAAAAGTGTATTCAAACATTAATAAATAAAAATTTTCATATGCAGATACAACTATCTACAAGATCATTTTTTTTTTTTTTCAAGTCAGCCCACTTATTCAATCAAGTTAATTTTGCCCCTATACATTGAGAACTAACTTGACTCTGACACATCTGAAAACATAATACCCATCAGTCGTTCATCGTTCAATAATCTTTTATAATTTTTCAAAATTCCAATAAATTGATAACTGGTAATTGGGTGTATTTTACTAACCGGGAAAAATTTTTCTATAGCTTTGGATACGTTGAAGAGCGTGTATAGCTATGGCATTTGTATATACTCCAAAATTTAACCTTTCCGTGAACGCTCCTAAAATTGGCATATTCGTTCCATCATTTCGCGCAACTGCCATCTACCCATCGATCCAAAATTTACAAAATATTCATTTCAAATCATGGAGATTGTTTGAAGTTAAGTCCTCGGTTTGGGGTTGGAATTCAAAGATTGGAATTGCATCTACTGTGTTAATGTTCGGCGAGGCAAACCATAAAATCATGTGTTATCGAACCGCAAAACTTATGGAACTGGCACTTAAGTCGAATTTATTTTAAAACGAACTTATACGTTCAATTGCGTCGGGTTCATTCCAAGCCGAGAATACTGTCGATGTGGACATTTCTTAAATTTAAAATTTCAAATTTAATCAGAAATAATACGTAGAATAAATTCACTGAGTTAAAAGGTCTATGGATTTTTTGTAACAAGGCTGTGTTCGAGCTCGAGCAGTTGCGGCAGCGATATTTTTGTTTTTCAGTTGCATGCAGATCATGTAGGAATTTTTGAAGATGCGCAACATTTTCTATGCATGTCTCCGGACGCCCATGCATTGCTTCTTATTTTGATAGAAGCAATGCTAGAAACTGACAATAAATTTTCATTCAATTTTACTCAAGTCGTCCTTTGCTGATGATGATGATAATCTTCGCGTAACGTTAGAGAATGTTACGATGTAACTGTATTAAATGCTTTTTCTTTTATTTACCCTGTTAACTGCGTAAGATGAGTTAACTCGTCCAAGCAAAACCTTTTTGTGTTGGATAAGACGAGATAACTCGTCCGTAAAGTAAAAAACTCCGAGGATTTATAAGACAAATGTTTTATTTTTTATTAAAATCTAAGCCAGGTGTCATTTAGTAATAAACATTCGTTTTATTTAGACTAGGTGTGTAATAATGGTAAATTCGTAATATAAGTTAATTGTTGCGGTAACTCAGCACTACCTTACTTGCGCTGTAAAATTATATGCGAAATTCATAAGACGAGAAAACTCGTTCTCGCTTAATTTTAATTACGAAACGTAAGAAGGATTTGAAAAAAAAAAAAAATTAGGAAGTTAACTGATTAAAAGGGTTCAAATGAAAATTATTTATTTTCTCTATGTTGCTGGGGTCGCTCTTCGCAATTTGTGTGCTTCTTTTTTTAACAAGATTTTGATTTAATATTGAATGCATAAAGTACTCACCTTGCCAGATATCCTTTGTATGCTGCCACCTGGCAGTGGATCCTGTGTACCTGCACCCAATCGTGAAAACACATCATTCATAGCGGCGGTCGCATCGTCTCTCGATGTCATTTTACGATTAACTGGTGGCGACTGTGGTGTTGCTGCCGTTTCATTATCCCTACTCATTATTCATTTGATATTCGCATGGCGAGCATTTTTAACAATTATAAATAGCCATTGATAATGTTTAACATTCATTATATGTGTTATTTCATGTTAGCGTATGTTATTATTTGTTGATTTTATTTAATGAGCAGTAAATCAGCACATGGCACGTTTGTTATTAAGGCAACAATAACAATTGTAAAGACAACAATTAAACAATTAATTAATTGAAAGACGCAGAGTAAGAAACAGACAATTAAATGAATGCTATTAGTAATTGAATTAATTAGTCATTTATTAATTTCAAAGAAATGAATAAAAATTTAAACAAAAAAACACATTTAACATAAATGATAAGTTTACGGCATGCACCAAATAACCAAACATAGTAGCTAATGTGTAGTAAATTATGTAATGCAAGCAGTTATATGTGAATTCGGCGGGTTTTGAAAATGCTAATGTAGATGATAACATAATTTTGCATATTCGAATATATGGAAATAGTTCAATAAAGTATCCTATAGGCGAGAGTTGACAATGCAGATACCCTTACTCACATGACGCGGCTTAAGCGTGACACAGCTGAAAGCTGACGAGTCCCCCCAAGCCAATTAAATAATATTTGCAGTTGTGCAATTAAAAATACCTGTAAAAATGACTTGATTGAGCACCTGAGGTGCTTATGTGCTGCGGCTTTGCAACGTTTCTATAAATACTTAGTCATGAATTGAATTTTATTGTACACAATGCCAAATCGTTAAATAAATACGCAATAATCATATAATTATAGCTAAACGTCTTAACTATTGTTTAATACTAACAACATTTGAGAGGGTTTAGTTTTTAAGTTTTTCCTTATTCAAGCAATTGAAAGATTTATTCATAGCTCATAAATGGCAAACCACGCACTCTAAACAAAGCGTCATACAAAACACCATTCTCCAGAGAATAAACAACATATATTTTAAATAATAATTTAATTTAAATAATTTAAAAAAGTAAATTTAAATTAAAAGCTAACCCACCACATTACACAAGACTTTTTAAAAGTATATCTGTTTCCACATTCTTTTTTTTTTTTTAATTGCAAATATATACAAAACAGGTTGGAGTAGCTAAAAGAAACTTACAATCCTGTCGGTTTATTGGTTACTATGCGACGGCTTAGCCGTGGCGATGGCGGCACCACACTGCTTGGGCTTAACTCATTATTTCGTTTAGCTGTCATAGATGTTGTCACAGTTTGTCTGTTGAGAGAGCAGAACAATTAATTCAAAAATGTGTTTCTAACTTTAAAAGTAGCAAAAATGTAACAGCCTGTCGTCTGGCGCGCGTCGAGGCTTTAAAATTGTTCTATGAAATATCTCCGGCAGCTTCTTCAATATTTAATGTCATTTGCTAGATATTTTGAAATCTTCAAAATTGTAAAACTATGCTCGTATTACAGCAAAACATGGTTTTCTTTTTAACGATATAAACCGTTGAACGAGTGGGTATATACCTACTCACGTCACAAATGCTGGTACACAGAAAAATCAACTACAAATGTAAATGAGAGCATATTTAAAACATTTTTTCTGCTTTGATTGGGTTCCATCTTGAGGCGATCCACGCACTAATCAATCACGAGACGCACTTAATTTTATTTCCACGATCAAGGGCTCGCAGCTACGACACAAGCAAGAGCAAGCCATGTTCTCTAATACGAACTACAACTTGTAATCCAACTGGTTGAGCTCTGAACTACCAACGATATGAAGTCCGGAACGTTATTTATGAAAAAGACTCTTCAATAGGAAAAAAAAAATATGTTTATCAAAGAACAGTGTGAGGAAATCAAGCTGCATTTGCAGAAATGTGTCTCGAATATGCTTTCTGTTTATGGAAGCTGCATTTAAAAAACATCGTGAGCAAATATACTCATAATTC
Organism: Ephydra gracilis; assembly: GCA_001014675.1. Taxonomy (NCBI): domain Eukaryota; kingdom Metazoa; phylum Arthropoda; class Insecta; order Diptera; family Ephydridae; genus Ephydra; species Ephydra gracilis. Next base: position 61,842 of record JXPQ01006654.1, read on the forward strand.
AACCAACCGCAATCGCTTCAAAGACTACGTTGATCCCAGCAGCTGACTGTGAGCAAGTGGCTATTGGCATCCAAAGCTGGTTAGATACAATAACCTCCCTCCAGACATATACCAAGGTGGTGGCGAAGATTTAATTTAATTGCAAATGTTGTCAAATTAAAGCATGACAAGAAATCGGAGTCTTAGTAATTTCTGCACTGTTTAAAAGAAGAGAGGATGCCTCAAATTGTAAAAAAAAATCGCCTCCTAATCATCACCTATAACATCCTGTCTAATGTGCTGTCTGAAAGACTGCAGCTGTTTAGGAAGAAACTGCGACTTCCGACTTGTTAAATCTATGGCCCTGATTCATAAACTGTGCCGTTCTTCAAAGGAACGGCACATCAACACACACCATCTGTTTGTCCGTGTAAAAGCTGCTTTTGACTTTCCGAGCGTCTGTACGCAACCATGTCTAAGACATACTCGAAAGTCTTTCTAAAATGTAATGCTGCGCCAAAGGAGCCATTTGGTAGCAAACGTGGCTTCAGACAAGATTATTCCTTGTTCTATGACTTTATTAACTTGATAACGGAGAAAATTATAGGCGTGATATATCTCCTATGCGATGATGTGGCCGAACTAAAAGTAAGAAGAATGCTGCACAAGAAATTACTTTTACAATAAGGATGGCACATGGTGCGTCAACTGGAATCATGACTACTATGAAATTTATGGTGATNGTGCACAAGAAATTACTTTTACAACAATAATGGCACATGGTGCGTCAACTGGAATCATGACNCTGCACAAGAAATTACTTTTACAATAAGGATGGCACATGGTGCGTCAACTGGAATCATGACTACTATGAAATTTATGGTGATGTTGACATATCCAAACGGATTAAATTCTAGCGGCTGTTGGCTAGGTTATATCGCTCCTATAATCGTGTCAGAGTCAGATCGTACTGCTCGATTCCAATGCGAGCGATGCTATTCAAGAAAAATGCAGCACGAACTTGAATTGGACTGATGATGTCTCAACGCTCGGCATACGCATGATTGCTGAAGCCAATATCAGATTGCAATGACCAGTAAGTAATGTGGTGGTCACTGCCTCAGGAAAAAAAAAATCTAGATTTGAAAAGCCTTAAATTATTTTTTAGTAGACTCCAATCTTCCCATTCGCTTGAATAATCCAATTTTAATTTTATTGTTTCAGCTAACCAAGACATTCGTAGCGAATCGTCGGGCAATAAGTTTTGCAATGGAGTTAGATTCTCAAATTCAGACTAACGATATACCAAGTTGTTAATTAAATATTATTTTTAATAATTTACTTACTTAAGCGATCCGGGTGCACTTGGCACACGCATGAGAGGTATTAGATTTCGGTGAATGGCTTCTTGTTGCGTAAAGGAACGTGTCATCGGATTATTCTAAAAATAAACAATAAATTGAAATAAGTAGAAATATATATCCTCCATTGAATATTGAAGGGGACTCACATCATTATCGCCGAATAGCAGGTCCTGTGGCTGAGCAGTGCGCCGACGTACTTTCCCAGCTTTCTCTACAGATCTAATGAAAAATTAAAGTCATATATTAGAGACAATGTTCGTATTTTATTTGTTAAAATTGTAAATATGACACCATTTGAATAATTTTAATTACAAATAAAATTAATGCAATTCGAAACATAGTCATAATTTATGGTTAGTATGTGAAAGTGATTCTGATAGCATGCCGACAGTTTCAAAACAATGATTGCTTCTTGAGAATTTGTGATTTGCTTTTAATGGAATTTTAACAGTTCTTGACTCACTTGAAAACAAAATGAAATAAAATTAAAAAATTATGTTAGTGTGAGGAAGAAATGGATATGCGTGTTAAAAGTAAGCGATAACTGCATACTTACAAGTCGACCATTGGTACAACGGGAGATGTGCTGCGAGATTTTGAAATGCTTTCACCACCAAAGGAAGAGTTCGTCATAACGCCATCGGCGGGAGGAATGTCGTAGGTGTCGTTGCTGTGTAGCGAATTTTGTGAAGCTTTAAAATGTGATGAGCTCAGTAACGACATTTTGCCCAGGTTTAGAGAATCAAATAGATCGGAAATTTTTGCAGCATTATTTTGCGAGAGAAAGTGTTGTAATAGCTGTTGTTGTATGCCGCTCTCTTGTTGCACCTCCTTCAGCAGAGTTTCATGCTCTTGCAGGCGACTCTGCGTCAACGAGGAGTTACATGTCAGCATAACGGCGCTCTCAGTTAAACGTTCAAGAACAAATTTTGCCTCATCCAAATTTTTAATATTATATATCAGCTCCTGCAAGTTGGGTGTGCCATTATTTCCCGCCTCTTTGCCCTCTTCGCATTCCATTATGGATTGCTGCACGAGCGATATATTCTCCTGAACATAATTCAAGTTCGATTTGATGGTGTCCTCTTCATTAGCCAATTCGGAGCTCTTGCTTAGTCGCTGACGATTACGCACATTGGCCAATTCATGACTCAACTCGTCACGTTCACGCATTAACCGTTCGAGCTCTTGCTCGAGTTGCAGCAGTAATTGCTTATTGCGTGCTGCACGCGATATTGAACGGAATATATGATCCCAGCGTGTTCTGGCGACTCTTGTATTAAATGTTGCTGGGTCGTTTTTCTTATTTACACGGCCAGCTGCCTTTTGACTCAGGCCACTTTTTTGATTGCGACGCAGTGCTGTCACCTCTTCTGTCTTACGCTTCAGTATCTGATCCTTGGCCTGCATTTTTGCTTGCAACGATTTGACTGTATTCTGTTGGCGCCGCTGTTCTTTACGCAGCTGCGCAATCTCACGTATGCGGCGTGTATCTTCTTCCTTATGGCGATTTGTTTGCTCCGATATTTTGCGCATCAAGCGTGTCTGTGGTGTAGAGTTTCGAATTTATTTTTGTATTGGTAATTATTGCTGCATTAATGTGCTCACCTTACTATTCTTTAAGTCGTCAAGCTCGGTGCGCAAGTTACGTAGCTTAGCTTCCTGCGCCTGCATTTCACGCTGTTGACGTGCANTGTTCTCTTTGCGCCTGCTGCAGTTTCTTTAACTCGCGGTGCATGTCATTAATTTTCCTTTCATATTCATCACGTACTTTCTTCACCTGATCATTCGATTGATTGCCATGCTTGGATGCTGTAATTTGAAATTTTAATAGTTTTCAAATCATCAAGGAGCTTCGGTTAGTTTAGAAGCGGTGCTCCAATGAAATGCGTAGAGCAGCAAAAACTAACGACGATTGTGGATCTCTTTGAAATTATGAAGCACGCAGTTCACCACCCAAATCTCTGAACATAGTCTACTCCTACGACGAAACATAGTAC
>JXPQ01006662.1:0-10933 GCA_001014675.1 Ephydra gracilis
AATTACTTTTTGGGCAACCCAATAAATGGTTCCAGGATATATTCATGAAGAATAAATTATATTAGATTGTCGTTTGAAGATTTTGAGAGGTTGCAATTTGATGTTATAGTTATTTTCTTCTCCACCATCTTCATTTACATTAGTTGCCCGCCATTGACTTATAACACAATGGCATTAATTAGCAACCTGCGATTTATCAGTAGTAAACAAAGCCAAAGTGTCCTTATAATCGTCGGACATATAAATAAGCAGTTAAGGAAAATAACTATACTAATAAAAAAAGTAACTATAGTAATAGTCAATCCAAATGAAGTCACAAGAGACAAAGACATATTCATTTAAAACAGTCATATTCGATTACTTTTCGATTTGCAGTTGTCAGTAATATACGACAAAGAAAACTCATGCAATAAATGAGTATGATGGATATCCCACTTCGTAAATCAGCTTTAAAAGAGAAAGTGTAACCGAAATGTTATTGCTAATGAGATTGATATTTATGCAGCATACTCTAGAATACAGTGGAAATTTGGTGACACCTATGATGTATCCAAACATCAATATACACTTTGATGATGAACTTTTATGATGAAGTTTTAGCTTCAATCAAAGTATGAGAAAAATTATGAGTCATTAAAATAACCATTGAAAAAGGCAGTTTGAAGCGCATTTAATTGTGTGAAGGAGACATGGAAATTTTTCAACGCTGTTAATCTCGCTATCTGCAAAAATATGAAAAAAACGATGTTTTGATCGTTGAGAAGCTAGCTATTACAGTTCAGAAAAGTTTGGATGAAACTGTGCATATTTACGCTGAAAAGCTTTCCTTATTTATTTATTTCTTTATTTCTAGAAGATGATCCCATAGAAAATATTTTAAATGGTATACAAAATATGAAAAGTCAAAAGGGCTCAAATTCTGACAGCACCTGTGTAGCACCTGCTGTAACTAAATTAATAAACATGTGGTTGGAAAATGGTGCTACACAAATCCATTGAAAACTTCTATTATCGTATCCATATTAAAGAATAGTAAAAAAGCCAACTACGGTAATTTTAGGCCAACGATTGTACGGATTCCACGAAGTGAACAGCATTAATGAGCTGGTATGAAAATTTGCGAATCCCCAGGATTATAGTTGGAGAAAAAACTTTGATAGCCTTGCATAATTTATAAACCTTTGCAAAGCATTTGACTCTCTCTCTCTCATGTTAACTTGCTGACTGCGTTTGCACGTGCAATGATATAATATTTGATTATTTAACAAATTGAGCCTTCAAAATAAAGGTAAGTAATTGCAAGAAGGCAATTATAAAATAATTTTTTAAGAAGGCAATCCGCTTAGGTACGGCGTGCCTCTCGATCCAAGCTACGGTCGATTTTATTTTATATTACTAATAAATGGTTGAGCACCAAAAATATAGTCGCTGATGCATATGCCACAGCCGTTATTAACACCCACGCATGTTTTAAAATGACCAAATCCTGAAAACAGGGTGATCTAGGTATAACAAGCAATTAGTGCGATGACAGTGGTGTCATTATAAATACCTAAAAAAAAAAACTAATGCACATAAGGTCAAGTCATCTTTACAACAACATTTCAATTACATAAAGTAATCATCGTCAAAGAATATTAAACGCTGGGGATACCGTTATTGCTATCGTATCAAACTACTTAGGGTATACTTTTCCACAGCTGAATCATACTTTCGATACGGTAGACCAGCTGGGGGCTCTACTATTAATTGTACATTGTCAGAATAGTTACAGTATAAGAATTTTCCCTGCACATGAAACAAGAAGAAAGTCAAAAGGCTTATGTAAATTTTCAGCAATCTTTTTGGTATGAGCACGCTTATATGCATGATTCCTCGTTGATTGAATAAACTAGCTATAACCGTTCTTGAACTAAATTAAAAATTGCGAAAAGTGAATCTGAAGAAGTTCTTCGTCAGTGAACAGGTATCCTGATGCGTCAAGATTTATGTTCCATTCTGAGTTCACATTTAACACATTTCATTCTTAATTTGCATATTTTTATTTTTCTTCTTCAATGCTCATAACATATTTCAGTCTTTTAAATTTAAAATTACTATCATTCTATTCATATTAATGTATTTTTATGCTATTATAGAATTTTATTTATTTTAACTAAAAAGTTAAAAATTATGTAAAAATACCAAATGTATTTCAAAAAATATATGTAATTAAAAAATCTGCCTCATAGATATTTCTGTTTTTTTTTAATCATTAAAAACTCTCCGTGTTTTCTTCTTTCTAAAGTTCATTTTAATTCTTTAATTTACTTTTACCTCCTTCTGAAGTATAATTTGTTGTTTAATTGCTCTGAGTTAAGTACATTTTTTATTTTGGCTTTTTGTTTTTATGTAGATCTAACATAATAAATTTTTGTAATTCAAGGCAACTATTGTGAATCTCTGTTCCTTTTAAATTCATTTATTATGCATTATATGAATTTATATGAAATTATGAATTTATCACAAAGTAAATAATTATTTTTGATAGTAAGTACAAATTCAATTCAGTAGTTAATAACACAGATTTAACAAAAAAATGTATACATTTCAAATTTGTAATTGAGGTATTCTGAATAGTGAAGGTAAAATTGCTTTTTTTAATTCTACAACTAGGCAATTCACATATCATCATCCAATAATCCCATAAAATTCGAAATATTTCAAGGTTGATGAAATTGACCGCTATTAAATTATATACTAACATGGTTGGCATAAGGACAATTAGCATGGCATGATGTAATTTTCGTAAAAAAGTCGAAAAGTCTCATAATTCATTCAAGTGACACTTATTTGGCAACACATTGTTTGAGAGTAGAATTTAAGATATCTTCCATTCATATTCAAAATCTCGTGAGGACTGAGAAAATACCAAGTATAAGGATCACATAGTTTGGCTAGAAAAATGTCATTTAATAATTTTCGTATATAACACGAAATATCTCAGGGATCGTCCAATTGGTCTATATTGTTATGCATTTTGTTAGAAGAAGGATATCAATGCCTATTTAATGCACATCTCAACTAAAGAATTGAACAATTGTTCTGTTTTCGTGTAGAAGGCAAAATATCATAAAACTGATCGAATGTACATCTATTCGCTATAAATGGAAGGAAAACTTTTCGTGATATTTAATTCAAAGGTATTACCTATTCTGGTTTCCATAACAAAGCAAATCACATTGCATGAGGAAATTTTCGTATAACAATTTAAATATATCAAAATTGATCCAATCAAAATTTATCGTATTACAAGCAGTTGCAATAAGAATGTGAAAAACTATTAATAATCCAGGCCTGGGTGGGCTGCGGGAGTTTCAAGCTTATGTGAAAAAGTGACATGCCATGAGCGAAGTTCCATATAGAAGCCAAAATATCCCAATTGACTCCTATTCCGTAACATATTGGAGTGTTACTTACTTTAATGTAATTTAATTTTTCTCTTGGAGGCTGCACAAATTCTGAAGAAGTGTCACGCCATTAGGCAAATTTAGTATAAGTCGAAATATTTCAAAATTTACCAATATTTAAATATGGTTGGAAAGAAGACTGTGAGAACGGTTAAATAAGTATATGTGTTTGATGATATAGCATTGCTGAGGCACGTTATTATTAAGACTGTGTGATGTCGTCTATCAAATGAGGGTAAAAAAAAATCAGGCTGATTTTTTTTTTTTTGGATTTGGTAGCTTTTTGAGAGAAATATGTTTCTTGATTTTCGCTAAGATGGAAAAAGAGCAAAAGCGTTCGGTAATTCGCTTTTTGTTTTTGGAGGGTGGAAAATGCGAGGATATGTTGGATGCTCTTTATGTCTTTAAACGTAATCAAACATACGTTTTTGATGAAGCAGGACTAGACCGCCCAGCAGACGTTGTTACCAAGGAAATCATAAAAAATTCCACTAGATTAGTCTCACTAATCGACTTGTGTATTGTGTGTGGTGTAAAAGAGGCCGTAGGAGCTTCGAATATAGTGGTAATTAAAATAAGACTTTCTGGTACTACGGGAGTCGGTAAGACATAGGCGCATGTCTCAGACGGCTGATTGTTGAGAGTATGCTATTAAGTGTGCAACGTAGGGGCTGTGCTTGCCTAAAATCCGATGGCAGGGATTTTTAGCTCGGGGTGGTCTTGTCCTTGAGAAGTGTTCGATAAGCCCCGCTCCAAAAATATTTTTGTTGTTGTTTTTATACCTTACATTGCTGTGAAAGTCGAAGTGGTATCCATTGGACTTCATATCTCCATTGGCACGTGATCCGGCCCGGTCAAGCTTGCAGAACACCGTGTTTAAAGGTAGTTTCTACGACCATCAAGTACGTTAAGCCCACGACATGTATGTAAGTTATTGGACCGCTCCGACAAAAACTTGAATGAATCGTAGCTGTTTCACCAAGATAACCCACCAGCCTATTCATCCGGAGTTGTCGCCACCAAGGTGCATGATCAGGCTTCCTGCAAATTTTGCTTGTTATCTTACATGAAAAAATTGCTCGGGGGAAAAAAATTTTATTCAAGCGGGAAAATTATCGCCGAGACAGAGGCGTATTTTGCAGTTCGACGAATATTATTTTTTGTAGGAGTTAAAAAAATGGCATGAACTTTGGATGAAGTCCTTCTTTCAAAAATGAGACTTTGCTGAACAAAATAAAAGAGTATTTGAAGACAATGGCGGCTTCATTTCGAACATAGTTACTTCTTTATCCGCCCTCGTAACACCTAATTAATTTATATTCGTTCGTATTCGTTAGTTGTTGCGATAAAGTTTGTCACCAAGAATTTATCGGCATGATCATAGCTGCAGTTTTGCTTGCTAATGAAAATTATTGCTTCTTGTTTACATAATTTCTGGTGTGCATAACAGCATTTGCTTGGTGTGTCTGTTGTGGGTATTTTTTGTTGTTTGATGACGATGCGTGTTACGGCGTTACCAAAATAATAATTTTTAAATTATTTATAGTTCCCCAAGTCCTTGGTTTCCACATGTGGGCATGTAGTCTGTCATCAGGAAATCTGCGAAAGTCGAATTAAATAAATCCAATCAACGTCTATTGAGTAATAAATCGTTCAAATGATAAATTTAAAATCTAATTCAATGCACATTTAAAATCTCCAGAAACACCCATGAATATGGGATCCGTAACAAGGCAAGTAGCACTTCATGAAATGCTTTTAGTTTAAAAGTGGAAACAACCCAAAATATAAATTTCGACATATCTGAAAATCAACCCATTCATCCCCTATTGATGTACATATTATCGGAAAAATATATTTTAGAGCTCTTCACTTTATATTCAATACCTCCTCGGGTCTGCAAAAATTACATGCATTCAGTTTCACAATTAGACAAATGGCCTCGAGATAATTTTTTTGTAATGTCCAAATACCTAAAAATGTATACAATTGAGCACTTCTGAGTGTTGGAGGGAAAAATTTGTGCTTTACAGTAAACATTGAAAATCTCTTTGGGGCAGCAAAAGTGTTTTATGGATCCCCAATTAGGCAAGTGGCATGGTATGAGGGAATTTTTCTGTAAAAGTCAAAATATTTCAACATGGATTTAGACAAATTCCTAGTTAATTAAATATATATTAAAAAACCACGTTAAGAGCTACCGTATTGAATGTTAATATCGCGTTTAGATTGTGAAAATCTTAGCACATGTCTTCCACATTTCACATCAATGTCAAATACTATGAAACACTTTTTGTATAAAACTAGAAAAATTTCAATAATCCCTGAACAACTACAAATATATCGGCAGATTGCTGATAGCCTTGCTGAGTTTTCTTCAAAGTTACCAGTTTTGGTTTGTCCGCAGCGACAAGCTTCTTGCCGGCCACACGCCAAGCGCGTTAGGTTATGTCATTCGAGATGACATTAATCTCAATGTGCAGTAAAAGCCGCATTAAGCAGTGCAGTTAAGAACGTTTGTCAGACATACTGCCCAAAAAAAAAAAATTCAAAGGTTCAGTCTGTCCATCCACCCCAGCCTGGCAATCATTTTGAAGCCTTCCTCCATGCTAGGGATCTCGTTTAAAATTAAAAGAATGTCATTATTTCCAAAAGAAACTGAAAACACAAGCTAACACATCGACTAAGACATTTTGAAGCTTCTCCTTATCCGTTGCGCTGCAAAATTGCAAACGCCTAGTTGTGGCACGATCGTTATAATTGCCGCTTTTTATATATGCCTTCCAGACCTCAACGAATTTTAGTTCAAAGAAAATAAATAAAAAATTGAATAATTATATGCCGTTAAATATAGGAACAGGTTAAAGCACACACTTTCATTCTGTAGCCCATATTCTTTTGAAGTTCCCAAGTTGCTCCTTGTCAGTACGCACCAGAGACTCATTGTTTTTGTGCTTTTTCAATGAATAAGTTCGGCTTTTGCCCTCGCACAAAAATAAATCACACTGCTTTGATCTAGTGTTTAGACAGTGTCTTCAGCCTTTGACAACAACATACGCCTGCCATTCAATCTCGCGGCGTTGCATGAGCCCAAATTACTTGTCCGTTGCTTGTTTGTTACCATATATGAACTTCAGGTGAAACTAAAAAGCAAGGCAAACTAGAGTGCCACTTTCACGTCGGTCACATTGATATCGTAAATGCCTTCGGAAGCCAAACTGCCGCCTTTACAGATAATTACATGCAGGCTACGCACTTTTCATTCCTCCAAATTTGTTTCTCGCAAAACAATGTGATGGCGGGTAATTTTTCGTAATATCTGTGTGAGAACTTTAAAATGATTAGAATAGCTTGGCTTATCGTATCAGGCATAAAAAATTAATAAACTTTGGAATTATTTTCTCCATTGAACATCAGCACTCACCATGAAAGCGATTTCCACTTTTCAACAGCTGCACAATGGCCTTATGACAGCGTTTACCGTCGTTTAAACCATCTGTGTCACTAGGAGCTCCATCGCTACTGTTTGTGATTGATAAAGATGACATTTGGACATCCTCGACATCTGCATCTGATCTTAAGATCTTAATGGGTTCAACGACTGGGTAACTGGTATCCTATGCGACTATTTTTGTATTAAAATTGAACTATCTCAAATTTCATCGAAGTGCCACCTAATAAGTTACATATTAATTGAAAAAGATGCTTTAAGACCAGTATAATTCAATTGGACTGCAAAAAAAAACAATACATGAGTTCACCATTTGGCAAATGGAATTCCATTTATTCGTATAAAAGTCGGAATATCTTTAAATTGATCCAGTCGATCCCTATTTAATTAAAGAATTGCCGGGAAGCTGACTTCAAGAGATATGTTATCGATATTAAACATCTCGTTGATGCAGGGAAATTCAAGGTATATGGATTCCTTAATTTGGCAAGTAGAATGCTGTCACAAATTTTCCTAATAAAAATCAATATATATCTCTTAAAAATGATCCAATATACTCCCACTTAATTGCAGAGAGAAGCTTTTATTTGCTATTTAATTAGTATTCAACATCAACATCGTCTGGAAAAATACCAAACGTACGAGTACGACAATCGGGCAAGGGAAAGGCCATTAGCATGCCATGAGACAATTTTCGTAAAAAAGTCGAAATATCGCAAAATTGATTCAAGCAACTCATTTCAAATTAAATATTTAAAAAAAAAAATTAAATAGTTAAGTGCAATTCTATTCACTTCAACCTGATGTGAAATCTTCAAAAAACTCCCAGTAAAATTGGGCAGTGACATGTCATGACGAAAATTATTGCAAAACATCCTTTCTAAGCTTATTAATTCAGATTCTTGATTTCGTAGGGGCTGCAAAAATACCAAATATATGAGTTCGACAATTGGACGAGTGGAACATGCGCCAATGTCCACATAAGTATTGGAATTTCTTCGCATTCATCCGGTCGACAGTTATTGAATTTTATAATTTTTGAAAAGATCATCTTTGAACAATTAACCCAGATTCTATATCTCATTGCCGCTGAGAAAATACCGAAGTGATAAACTGTCATGGGGTAATTTTGGAAAATAAGTTCAAACATCTTGAAATTGATGCAATACACCTCTTGAGTTATATTTTTTCTGGGAATAATTCCCTGAAATTAACTTAATTGATTTCTTCGATATCCTGGGGGCTCCGAAAATATCAAGTATATGGGTTCCAAAGCTGTTCAAGTGGCATAGACAATTGTATCTCAATTGACCCTATTGGGAAGGAAAATTTCCAAAAAACAAACTTTAAGAGACATTTAATTCGTATTCCACATCACGTATTGTCCTCGAAAATATGTAGAATTTGGTTTCCATATTTATGCAATTGCAATGCCATTAAGCATTTTTCGTACAAAAGTTGGATTGTATAAAAAATTTTTCAAATCGAACTCTGTTGCATTACGTAAAATTGGAAGGAGGAATTTTAAAGACAAACAAACAACAAACAATTGAGAATATGGCATGCCATGGACTACTTTTCGTATTAATGCCATATTGATATGTATAGCGGAAGGAGAAAGATGGTTACTGGTCATTTTAAAAATATCATAGGGTCTGCGAAAATGCGGAGTTATACAATTACGGAAGTTGCAGTGCAGGAAATAATTTTCGTATAATTTTCGAAATGTCTGCAAATTTATCTATTGGACACATATCAAATTACATATTGTTGAAAAGAAGACTTTAAGTGCTATATAATTCATACTGAGAGTCTATGAAAGCCAAAATTTTGAAAGTGGCATAGCATCATCGTATAAAAGGCGAAACATCATTGCAAAGATGACTATTACAGTCATTAAAGTTCTATTCATAATATCGTGGGATATGGTGAATTATCAAATCGACTCTAATGGAATGTATCATAATTGGAAACATAAATGTAATATTAATTGAACTCAAATACTACATCTCGTGGATGCTGAAAAGATTCTAAGTATATGGGCTCCACAAGTGTGCACTTGGCATGCATTGAGGCAATTTTCAAATAAAATTGAAAATATCTCAAAATTGATACTCGAAGGACATTGGCTGTAGGCTTTGGCAATTGGAATGGCATGAGATAAATTTCAAATGACAGTCGAAATATCTCAAATTTGATCGAGTGGACCTTTATAAAATTGGATATTGTTGTAAAAGAACTTTAATAGCTGTTTAATTATTTTCTAAAAACTCTTGAGGGCTGTGATGTAAAGCTTCCCCTATTATGATGTATTTGGTTGAATAAAAAATTATTGTAAATTTTCCACTTCATAAAAAAAGCTTTTGAGATCTACGAAAATGCCAAGTTTATACGTTTCACAGTAGAGTAAGGCGCATGGGAAAAACCCATTTTCATACTATGCCGAAACATCTGAAAATTTATTCATTTCAACCCATTTCAATTACGTATTGTTAAGAAGAAAACTCGAGCTATTTCAAAAGTTCTTAACATCTCCGGGAGGTACAGAAAATGCCATAGAAATATCAAAATATCCACAACTGTACCAGTTGCCTACCATGAGGCAATTTTCGTATAAAAATCAATACCTTTTAATTGGCCAAAATAGCACCTATTAATGTATATACTATCGGCAATAGAACTTTAAGAACTATTTAATTAAATTCAAAATCAAGTTCAGCCCGAAAAAATGGCAAATTTAAGGATTCCATGATTGGGTTAGTGACATGCCGAGAGCTATCAACCCCTTATTAATAATTAAGTCTGGGCAAGAGAACTCTTAGACCATTAATTCATATTCAAAATTTCGCAGAAGTTGAAAAAAATCAAAATATATGCGTTACGCAACCAGGCAAGTGTCATGGCATAAGGCAATTTTCTTATAGAAGCCGAAATACCCAAAATTTAATTAGGTTGACCCCTATTCTGCAGTGAAAGTGGAATAGGAACTTCGAGAGCTAGATAGATATACCAGGCCTTCTTCAATCACAAGAGACTCTTAGACCAGCAATGTGGTCAATTATGTAGCCTTGGTGGTACTTGTAGCACTTTGGTACTTTGATGTCGTGAGGTGTTGCAAGTGAGGAAGTTTCCTTTCGTTTCAGTGAAACTCATAATTTGTGGAATTGGTACCTCGGATAGGTCAGTGATAGTCGAAATCGTTTTTGGAGTCTAATCAAACAGTTTCAATTCTTGTGGTCTGAATGATCATTCGGGCGGTCTGAATACCTATTATTCAATGTTAGTAATGAGTAATGAATGATTTTCAAAGTATGTCTAACGTAAGACAGGAATGTCTTTTTTTATGTGGTGAATACTCAGACTAAGTAAGGCTGGCGTATTTACACGTAAGTTCAACTATCCATCGCTCGTTTACAAGAGTTCTGTACCACGATTCTGTGTTTATTTTGCACGTGTTGAAGGTAACCCCTGTCAGCCTTTATAGAATACCTTGGTCCAGTTTTGTGCCTTTGTATTCCGTTCATCGGTTTCACCCTTGGAATTCGCTTTATCCTGGTATCCAACAAATTCTGATCCTGTTTTGATTTCTTATGCAATTGAGTGATACGATACAGGACAAAACTATTTAGAAATTTTTACGGGATACAAATATGGCTTTGACAGGCGCTTCACTGGCGGAAAGGATAAGGATATCTCGAATTAATATTCGGTTTTCATACAATATGTCAGGAAAGTGGTCTGATATCCTATGCAGAAGTTGGATTTTTTATTTGGAAGCGTATTCATTTACACCTATTTTCCCATTTCTTTCAGTGTTCATTGTTAATAATGTGGGGCTCTACATCCCCCTCTAATCGACTAGGGATAACATAGGCGTATTTGTGTTCTCCGTAATGAGTCAAAGAGACATAGGTGACTTCATGAGCTTTTCAACAGGTTTGCAGAATTTTGGCGAGTTCTGTTTAGCTGTCACATTTTGGTGTAGCGTTCATTATGATTGCTGAGTTCAGAACTATACATTTAGACTGAACAT
>JXPQ01006662.1:14839-26745 GCA_001014675.1 Ephydra gracilis
TATAAAAATCTAAATATCTGCTGCTAAAATATATAGTATATGGCTTCCACCACTCGGCATGAACCTATAAGCCAATTTTCGTTAATGTCGAAATATATCAAATTAGATCAAGTCGACCTCTTTTGAATTATATATCGTTGGAAAAAAAACTCTTAAAAAGCAATTTGATTAAAATTTATTATTTCATGCATGGTGGAAATATTTCAAGTTTATGGGTTCAACATTGTGTAAAGTGGCATGTTATGAGACAATTTCTGTGTGAAGGGCGTATTAACCCAACATTTTTTTAAACCACCCCTATTAAATTATATATTTTTGGAAAGCAGCCCTTGCGAAGTATTTTATTCTAATTAAAAATTACGTTGAGGCTACGAAATAACCAAATAAGAAACGTGTCACGAGCCTATTTTTATATAAAAGTCGATATATGTTAAAATCGATATACATTGAACCACATTGAGCTGCATATTACTGGGAAGAAAACTTTAAAACTTCTTTAATTTATCATATACAACTGGGGGGACGGGGAAAATGCTAATAATTGGGCATGTAGCATGCCATATGCCTATTGTCTTACAAAAATTGATCCAAACCACTGCTATTGAAATATACATTTTTTACCACACGAGTTTTAGAGCCAATCATTTGATACTCAACGCTTCGAAGGGGCTTCGAAAATTCAAAGTATATGAGTTTTTCATTGAGGATGTAGCATGGCATTCAACAATATTCGTCTAAATGAGTTGAGTTGCATTTTTTCGGCTAAAAAACATTAAGATTTATTTTATGCAAGTCCAAAATTTCGAAAGGCTGCAAAAATAACTCTATTGGCGATTCAATTATATTTCAACATATCTATAGGGCTACAACAATTTCCAGTATAAAAGTCAAAATATCTGAAAATTGATCCAATTCACTTTTATTGAATTAAATATTTTTAAGAAAGAAAGAAAACTTTGAGAGTAATTTAGTAATCTCGAGGACGCTGCAATATTACCAAGCAAATGGGTTGCACAATTAGACAAGAGGCATGACATGTGCAAAATGGTAAAAGCCTATAAATCTCAAAATCCATAGATTCAACCCATAATGAATTATATATTTTTGCGGGAAAAACCTAAAAGAACAACTTAGTTAAAATTCAACATCTCGTAAAGCTACGAAAATGTAAATTTTATAGTTTCCACGATTGAATGTATCACGAGCCAATTTCTGAGTTCAAGTCGAAATAGCCAAAATTAGTCAAATCAACTGCTATTGAAATATATATTGTTGGACAGACGACTTTAATGTCTATTTTGTTTATATGGAATACCTTGTGGGGGCTGCGGAAACACAACACACCCATGAGTCAATCAACCACTGTTGCGATATATGTTGTTGGAAAGAGGACCTTTACAGCTATTAACTTCATATTCAGTACCATAAAGGGGCTGTGCAAATTTGAGACATGTGGGTTCCACAATTGTACAAGTACTATTCCATTAGCGAATTTTCATGTACAAATGCAAATATCTCAAGATGATCCAATATACCACAATTGAAGTACATTTTGTTGGAAACAGAATTTAAGAACTATTAATCCGATATTAAAAACTTTCTTTGCGCTGTGAAAATTCCAAGTATATGTATTCCACAATTGGGCAAGTGCGTCAATTTTCGTAGGAAAATCGAAATATTTAAATTGATCTAGTCATCCAAAATTAGAATATTAATTGTTGGAAAGGAGATTTTTAAATCAATTAAATTTTTATTGAACAATTTGCAGGGGCTTATAAATTCCAACTACCGGGGTTACTCATTTGGGCAAGGGGCATGTCATGACCGAATTTTCGAATTAAAGACGGAATATACAAAATTTCAAAAATCAACAGCTATTGAAATAATAATAATTTTTGGAAAGAAAACTCTTGGACCTCGATTAATTAATAATTAATTATTAATTCATATTCACATCTCATTGCGGCTGGGAAAACTCAATTACATGGGTTCAACACTTCCGCTACTGGCATGCCAAAAGTCGAAAAGTCAAAAGAGGATTATGAAAGCTATATATTTTTTATTCAACACTTAGTTGCGGCTGCAAATATTCAAAGTCCATTGGTTCCAAAATCTTGAAAGTAAAATGCCATTGAAACGATTTTCATATAATTGTCGACATATATCAAAATCGAAGTAGTATGTCATAAGCCAGTTTACACATAAATGATGATATATTTCCAATCCAAATCCATAAATTCGAGAACTACAGAATCGCATATTTGGGGAAAGAAAGCTTTAGCACCTATTCAATTCACATTCCATAACACATGGGCCTGCAAAGCTTATAATTACTCTGATTCCAGAACATTCGCATAAAAGTCCAAATACCTCGAAATTCATCCAATCCATTGCTATTTGAATACATATTTTTGGATTGAATACTTTAAGAGCTATTTATTTTAAATACATTCCAAGTAAATTCCACAATTGGTCACATGGCATGCCATGAGCCAAATTTTCTTATAAATGTCGAAATATCTGAAATTTGTCACATTAGTTCCTATTGAAATATAAATTACTTGAAATAAAACTTAAAATACTACTAAATTATCGCATGTCAAGAATCAAGCGTATAAAATTCGAAATATTTAAAAATTGCTCGATTCGACTCATTTTGAATTGCGTATAGGGAGTAAACCTATTTAAATTGTGTTTAACGTTCCGTGTGGCTACGATCTTATCTCTCTGGGTCTGCGTACAAAAGGAGTGTATGGGTTGCATATTCGCACAAGTGGCATGCCATGACGGAATTTTCACTTAAAGTCGAAATGTTGAAAATTTATACAATCAACCACTACTGCAATATATATGGTTCGAAAGGCGAATTTTAGTCCTATTTATTTCATATTTCACCAATTAAGGTGGCATAAGCCTCCTGAACATCGCCTACAAGATCCTGTCATGTGTGCTATGTGAAAGATTAAAGCAATTTATAAATAATAATTTTAAACCTTATCAGTGTGTCATCAGACATGGTAAATCCACCATTGACCAGATCTTTAGATTTTACTTAATCAAGGAGAAGACCCATGAGGAGAAAATCGACACAGGATACCTTTTTATGTACTTTTAGGCCACTTTAGGGAACACCTATACACTATCATGTCTGAGTTTGACATCCCTGTATAAATTAATAAGGTTCTCCGAAAGGAACCCTTTGATGCGGAAAGGGGCTTCAGACAAGGTTTTCCCTATCCTGCGACTTCAATTTGATCATGGAGAAAATTGTCAGTACAACGGAGTTAGGGCACACTGGCACAAGTTTTTAAAAGAGCGTGATGCCTATAGCGTACGCTGATGATGTGGACATCATTGGCCGAAGTAAGCGTGGAGTTATCGCCACATTCATCGAATTTGCTAAAGAAGCAAAACGAGAACAAGACAAAGTCCTTTGTGTCAACGTGTAATGTTTCTTGTTTTTGGAATTGGAGAATTTCACGTTCGATGTGGTTAAGCACTTTGCTCCAGCGTACCTAGGCTCCAGCATAATATATGCATTAACATCAGCCTCGAAATAAAACGAAAATTATTGGTACCAGGTGATGCTTTGGGGTTAGTAAGCAATTGAGTCAAAAGTACGATCTCTGAAAATGAAAACCAGACTATACAAGTCGCTGATAATGCCCATCCTGGTATATGGATCCTAAGCTTGGACGCTTATAAGATCTGATAAGGAAACCCTGGGTGTTTTCGAGAGAAAAATCCTACGGAAGATATATGACCCTTACTGCGATAATGACGAATAGTGAATCCGGTGAAATCTGGCTCCAAACTGCAAGACATCGTGAAGAATGGCATCGCAAAATTGCAGAGGCCGAGACCTGTACCAGATTTTAGTGGCCAAGTGAGTAAGTACCATATGATTTTGACAATTGTTGTAATGGACACACTATCACCATTTCTTTTTCGTGTTTTTCTAGCATAAAATAATTAAAGCTGCTAGATAACAAAACCTTTGCAGGAAATGCATCAAAACTCTATTCCAACGATGTGGACGTCATATCCCGAAGTATACGAGAAGTTTGCTTTGTGGTCTCGAGATTCGTTCAAAATGTACAAAAGTTCAAGATAATAAGGTTAAAACATAGATATAATGGATGCTAATTCAGGTGAACACGATGAAATAAGAAACTTTAAGTCCGATGTAGTTAAGGACCAACGCTTCGGTAACATTAACAACAGCCTGGTTACCAAACGTAGCATTACTCTCGCACAAACACGATTATCAGACTCGCTAGGCAATTAAGTTGAGAGCCCTTCTCTGCAGAAACAAGTCCACAATAAACCAGTGATGCTAAATATCTGTCCTGTTGTACGGCGGTGAAGCGTAGACGAGTTCAAGTTCAGATGAGCATGCACTGGGTGTTTTCTGAAGGAAAATCTTCCTACAGGATTAAAGCAGTGTTGTTATGTTGTGTCACACATATAACGCAATCATGAGCTGTGTGGAATCTAAGACGATGTTAACACTTTAAAACGAATTTAAATCTAGTAGTTATAGATGATTTCGAACTGTTTCATAATGTCGTTGAATCGACATAATTGACATAATTGAAAGCAAGAAGGGTTAAGTGGGGAGGCAACGCTAGAGAATACAAACTGGCTTCACGCTGCAAGGCATCATATTATATGAAGCCAAGACATGGCAAGTTGTGTTAGCCAATTAAGTAAGCACGGTTATTCATTCAGATTTTGCGTGACGACAGGGTTAGTGCTTAAAATGAATTAATGTGAAGACAATGTGAGTTTTAAAATTTGGTTTCAATTTTAATTTTGAATAAAACATTTGAATAAAACATTTAATTTTAATTCTTCAAAGATATACACCTTAGCTTAATAATAAATATTCATCGCAACGTGTAGTTGTACTATCCGAAACAAAGTTTTGCAAACAGGATATACCAAACAAAACTGACATCACCATAAAATCGAGTGTGAACCGTCGACTAAAGTTGATTTTTTCTAGAAACTTCGGCCTTAATGTTATTGTCAAATGCCATAACGCCATCTTCGTGACCTGAAAACACAAACATTTAAAAAAATATAGACTTGTAAAATAAGTTTTATTATTATGTTCTATTCAAAACCTAAAAATATGGACATAAAGCTGTGTAAAGAGAATTTCTAGAAGGCGTAACGAGATGTGCGAAGCCATATAAAATTCTTGAAGTGAAAAATGCTTCGGTTTAATATTGTATTAACTAATTTTTGTATGACAAATAATAATTCTAGTTGGTCCTAATTATTAGTTAATAGTTTTTTTAAGATAGACTACATTGGTATGTAAGACTACTATTTCACTCCAACCGGTACAAGAGAATTTAATTTACGAGGGAAAAAAATTTAACATACGGATATTTTTATGAGTTTTATTCCTAAGGTTTGCTGGTGTGTATGAGAATTCCATATACCGTGCACATATAAAATAAGCAAACAGTGTTCATCCATGTCCAAGCCAAAAACAAACTGCCAAGAAATACTTTCTTAATGCGACGAAACTAACAGTTAAAACAATAGCCTACTGAAACTTTTTAAGACATCTTATAAAATAATTTCAAAAACTTATAACACTGCGATTGAGTAATCTTTTTTGTTACAAATGAAACAAATATTCGCTATATTATAAAGCAACAACCATAAATAAGCTATAACCACGAACAACAGACTGCAAATATTACGGTAGCCACTAACAAACTTATTTACAGACTCATCAAATTGCACACCATATAAAATTACAACAACCACACCAAAAATTATATTAGCATATGTTACACGTAAGACATGCAAAGAATGACAAGCAAGCATCAAAAAGAACAAGGGCAGAATTTCACAAAACGCAATAACCATACCAAGCTTTTCTTAAACAAAGACTGTGAAATAATTGTAGCAATAACGATTAACCAGCACTAAAAAGTCAGTGTACAAGTGTGCGAAGTAACAGAAGAAAAAAATTCTAGAAAGTGCAAATTTATGAAAAATCGTCATTCGACAATGAAATCGATGCCTTTAACTTTCAGATGCCAAGATTAAATTAGGTTTATAAGCAGGAATGAGCTTCCGAATTGATACGAGGGTGGAAAGTTAGGCAGAAGAAGTCAGCTAAGCGTGTCCCAAGCGATCTTTCTAAGCCAGTTATTTTATCGCAACGGACTATAAGTAATTCAGTTAATATACCTGCACGTGCTACAAAACCTGAACTATTATATGTGCCAGATAACTGAAAAGCACCCCATAATCCGCCATCTTTAGAACACAATGACCCGGCAAATGTCTACGAGCAATAGGTATACCAGGCAAGGCATTAAAACCTAACAACTACTCAGATCGTCCCCGATAGCACTACCGAGCAACAAGTTACACAATTAGAAGACCCACAACACATTAAAAAAGAGCCAACAACCTAATGCGAGCAACGGTGAAAACATGGAGATAGAGAATGATCCATTACCTATAGATTAAACCAATAACAATGATCAACAAACAAGCCTGGTGAAATGCAGTGGAACAACACGTTCTCGAAGGCTAACAACTGAACTTGAAGGCTAAAAGGTAGATGCTATGCGACGAAGAGTAGATCCGCCGGTATGCATACACCTCAGGACGCATGACCCGTTTATAAAGAAACCGGTGATTAATCAGGACTTATGACCTTTTAATCTTAAGCTTAAGTACTGAAAAATTCAATCCCGCTAATATACCAACTAAACCCACAAGCGGCAGCCCTTATTGATGACGTAAGCTTGTCCAATTACCGGAGTAATCAGTTATTTTCCACAATTAATTAAATTGAAAAAAAGCCAGTGTTACGACACATAACACAAATGATATATTGATATGTTTTGTGGTTTGCTGTAACGCTGGATTATTGAAACAATCAAATAGCATACAGACAACACAAAAATAAGGAATTTGTCATATTATTTAATTAGAATGGAGGTAAAGACTTCCATTTCGATAAGCACCACCTCATCATCAGTAAAGTTTTGAAATTCTTTTATTTCGGCGGTAAATGACTTTATGCATTTTGCAATTTTACACCTTTAAAGATATGTATGTTTGTTCTGCACAGTTGCCAGTAAGTGGGTTATTCTTTTTATTAAAGTAATGTAATTTGTCTTGTTTCTTCGCGTGCATTCATTGTCGTCCTTTGCATCAGTTTCCAGTATGAGTTATGAAGACCATTTACCCTGTTTACCATATGAATGGATTCGGTTAAGTTCATTATTGTTCTAAAGCAAAATTCTGTATTTCTCTTCCCCGCGGAAATGTCCATGTTTTAATCATATATTGTAAATATTACAAAGTGTTAAATTATAAATTTAGTTTTAGTTGCTATTTGTGGGTTTTCTATAGAATATTTTTAAATTTAACGTGCACTTAGGAAGAGTGAGTCAAAATTAGCCTTACACATAAAAATCAACGAAATTTCAATGTTGAGTTGAAATAAATTGAATGAATGCCTTATCTTTAAAAAGTAACGACTGCATGAAAATGAAACTTACCTTCACTCTAGGTAGGTTGTCCAAAAACACAGTTTTAAGCAAAATAATCCTCACTCATATAAGTTAAATACAAAATTCCATGTGTAGCTACTTCTCGTCTGATGTTCAAGAAAAGCGGGTATGATAAAGTTTGCCAAAGATGGCTGTTACTTTCTTGCTTATATACATTTACTGTTGTATATGCTATTGAAAAATTGGTTCGCTTACAGTGAAGACGCTAATGGCAAAATTATTATGAGCTGTTTTTATTAATTCATTTTAGGGGATCTTGTATTTGAAATAGATAATTTTTAAATATTAGATTTCAAACTAGTCTTTGCATATAATTAAAAAATTCAAGAATTTGAATTCGCCAAGAATCGGGGTGAGAGATTATGTTCAAGTTTTCAAAAATATTGCAACCACTTCGTCTTTCAATAAATACCTGCCTTAACCTTCACGAAAAGGATTAATGAAATTAATTGATTTTTCAAGTTACGGGCTGCGGGTTTGTGCTGAACTTATCCGAAACATTGCACTAACTGAGTCTTTACTTAGATAGTTACTGAGACATTACTGAAAACGTTTTTTCAAAATTACACCAAAAAAGAACGTTTCTGGATATGATATGAAAACATTCCTGAAAATATTCTAAAATATCTTATTGAGTTCGCTGAGAGAAGAACTGAAGCCGTTTATGAACAATATAATGGAATTTTTCCAATGGGACTTCAGACCTGGTAAATCTTCTCTCATTGAGATCTTCATAGTGCCAAAAATTTTAAAGATAACTTTTTGGACTCAAATCAACACACTTACTCAATTTTATGGCCTCTATAATGTGCCACAATTGGGAATAAATTTATAAATCTCTCAGAAATGGAACTCAGAAAAACACATAAGGTATTGGAAAAACATGATGGAACCTCTTTCTGTCAAAAGGCATTTAAGGTAATGTTTCTTTTGATCCTCTGAGTTTTATCTTGAGAGTTTTAAACACAAGCAGGTAATGAGAACAGGGCGTTGATATTAACGTGCAAAATTTCTAGCCTGTCCGTTGATATGGAAAATTTCAAGTGTGAAACGGCTAAGGACATTGCTTACCTATGCACCATCAGTAATTGTATTGGAGTTGGACAGTTCTTGTATCAGACCTACGGAAACGTTTAGGCCAATTTTACTGGGTTATGAACTTAACCTCACGTTGCAAAATTGAAACTAAGACGGGCATCGCTTAATCGAATAAATGTTTGCACTTAGGCGTATCTGAGTATATACATTACATAATTAGCATGTAATGGAATATCAGTTCAGCATTTTGGTTGATAAGTGGTAGATTCATTGACAAATCAATTGATTTCGTAAACATTTCATTTTCTTTACAAAATTTTTACCAATTTTTCTTGTGAAAATAGAGATGATTCATTGAAGAAGAAATTTTAGTCAACTTCACCTTTTCTTTGAAATTAATAATTAGAACCCTGATTTCAAATCACAATTTAGTTAGTCGGTGTGGAACCATTTTTATCTTAAAAACTAATATGTTCATAGTTTAAAATAGATTGCATTATGCTCATATTTTGCGTTATTCAAAGAAATATAAAAACCAATTTCCTGATCTTCACATTAGGAAACCATGTTCTGCTTCAACAAATCATTTTTAACCTATTTTCTTTTTTTGCAAAAACAAAACACTCAAAAAGAAAATATATATATTATACAAAAGGAAGGAATTTAACTATACAGATGTTAGGCTTCGTTCTAAATACCTTAAGTTCAGACATTTCGAAACACTTGGCTAGTACAATGAAGTTTTGGTAATCCTCCTCTGCGAATTTTACCGAATGCATTAGAATCAACCCCTTTATCAAATTGGGTCTGCCTCATGCGTATGATCAATTTAACTTAATTATCCTAAGCGCTGAATGATTCGTTCAAACCAACATCAGCGGGATGCCAGGGGATGAACCATTCACCTTTATCGCAGAAAGAGTCATACATCTGAATTAAAATCTTTAATCGAAAAAAACAAAGTGCAGATTTTTAAAAATTGTCAATGCTTCAGACCGATATAACAGGTCGCGTATAATAACGACTTGTTAACGCTCTTTAAAGTTTTACTACGAGGCTCCAAATTATCTGTGCACTGGAGCCAGGGCAGTCCAAATCCTTAGAAGCTTAAAAATTCAGGAATACTTCCACAGATTAAAGACTCTTTGCCATGAATTACTTTGGCTTGTTCTCATTTCCTGTAATCCCCATCTTGAAAAATAACATTTGAAAAATGAAGTGGTAACCATCTAGGGAGAGAGATTAAAAAATGGTTCTTAAAACCCTGAGAATGATGACTTTTTCCTACACTAACTTGAACAGGTTAAAGAAAAGGTTGGATAGCCTAATGGAAGCGATCTTATTACGAACGGAACTTAGTGCCTATAAACGCTTCTTCAGTATTTATTGCATAGTAAAGAACTCGCCGTTGGTACATTTACTGGGTCACGGGCCACAATCGTAAGATTCCATTAGTTTTTTTTAAACAGTTTTAGATCTTTACAGAGCACACTCAATATTATATTAAAGGCGATTTTAAGGAATCTTATGCCATGCTAGTTCGCGCACTCCGTGAAGAAGTGAAGAGAACACTAAAAATCTGCTGACACGCCATCCGGTTGCCAAGGGATACTGCGATCGGCATAGTATTTGGAACTGTTGTAACGGCTTGGGGTTGGCATCTCATTGCCGTAATTGACTGTTTCCTCGCAATTCAATAAATTAATGACATGTGTTCTACAAAGAATTAGTACATTTTTGCAATTAGCTCTCAGGTTGACTTCTTGCTCCTTAGAGAATGATGTTATGATTTTGAAACTTTCAGTTATTTATATTATATATTATTGAGTTTTCAACCCGCCTTTTTAGGATTGCGACTTTTTTAAGGTTGTCCATTCATTAACTCGTTGTTTTTTTTTTTCAATATTTGTTTTTTTTTTTAAATTCTTTTTCGAAGGCAAACCTGTGGCATTTTCCGGTATGTGATATCGTTTTCAATTACTGCTTGTTGTCATTCCTTATCAAATGATGCCATATTTCGCATTTGACGGAAAGCAACCTTCTCTTAAATGACAAATTAGAGACTTGCGGTGATGTGTTGCGTAAACATTGGGAGGAAGTTGAATAGAGGTTTCTGGAACGGATAGAACATCTGTGCAGTTTTTTGTGATTGCAGTCGCTTCAAAGTAGCACAACTGATTCCATTCATATCCAGATTGCAAACCATTAATTAATATTTACTGATTCCCCTATCTTCACAAAGAGGATTTTAAAAAGCAGTAAGAAAATCAAA
Organism: Ephydra gracilis; assembly: GCA_001014675.1. Taxonomy (NCBI): domain Eukaryota; kingdom Metazoa; phylum Arthropoda; class Insecta; order Diptera; family Ephydridae; genus Ephydra; species Ephydra gracilis. The sequence goes on from JXPQ01006662.1 coordinate 25,706, forward strand.
CCTAAACTTCATTATACCCAGTTACTCACCCTGAAGCTCTAAAGCTAGTGTTATCTCAAGCCAAATTGACTCAAACAGTAATTAAACATAGAGACTGATAATCGGCTGACGAAAATCAAGCCAACGTACCTTTTGCTCTTGATACGCAATCCCAAAGTTACAACATTTGGAATGAATTTCATTTATGCACTAGCCCTCCGCTCTGAATCTGACCGATGAATTTCAATAAATCGATGGAGGCTATTACGACTAGGTGTCTATGCTGCTTAGACTAAGAAAGGCACCGCCCACCTTCCAAGGGATGATGGATAATAAAAGTCGGAAAATCATCAGATCAACTCCACTTGTATTTAGACATCGCTATCTTCCCCACTTCTCTTGAGGAACACTATACTCTACACAATGTACTTTCAGTAATCACAATTTCCATAAACCCTAATTCGAAATTACAACATGAAAAATTTCCATGTCATATAAAAAATAGAAACTCATTCTTAGGTTTTCCCAGATAATAAAGAAAATTAATAACATACTTTGCGAAATTAACCAACCCACAGCGCAGTTTAAAAAGAAGGGAAAGAAGCAATACTTTAAATAATACTTCATAAGTAAATTTCAAACATGTCAGCAACAGCTCAGTTTGTGGAAAATTCTCTGAATGCCAAACCGAAGCTAAGGCTTGTCGTACCATGTCGAGTTCAGAAAATTAGTTGGCATCTAGACATTTTAATAAACCACTCAAATGATTTAACTGACTTAACTGCAGAAATATCCCAGCATTGGCAACATTTAGCAAACTAGTTTAGATCGGCACCATGTAAAGTGTTTCCTACCGTTTCCCCAACTTCAAACTCTTTACAAATATGATCCAAAGCAAAATTTCATCAACATCATCAACATTTCATATACAACTGTGATAAGAAAAATATGTTTATATTTTAAAACCTGCAAAAATAAAAAAAATCGATAATAACAGCAATTCTGTACATGGTCTTTATGAAAAAAGCATAAAAAGTTAAAATGTTATAGTCTGTTTTGGC
>JXPQ01006711.1:36052-50407 GCA_001014675.1 Ephydra gracilis
TGCTGCTGTGTTATAATCCCGGGAAGCAAGTCAAATACCTAAATGCTCTATTCGTTAGGCACCTTAAAGAGGGGACGATGCATATTACTTCCTTAAATTCCTTAAAGTCTATACTTTCTATGAGTTAGTAGCGGGCATGCACGACATACCTCATCTGCCACTTCAACGAACACAAACAGAGCTATATGTGAGCATATTGCTCGGCCAGTCTATTCGCACCTTCTATTTGTGTCTGGACTTAATGTACACAAGGTTTTTATTTTAAATATGTTGGAAAAAGATAGTAATAATTGGTGTCGACTAATCTAAAAGGTGTACTTAAATTCAATTATGCCATGATTATTTGTTTTTAGTTACTTGAATAAACGCTTAAAGCTTCGTTATTCTAATTTTCTTGATTATGACTGTTAACACTTGTTTTTTTGTTTTTTTTTAATTAAATAAATATTATTATAATTTTTTCATGCGATGATTCGGTATGGACATGGTTGCAACGATTAAAACAAAAATTGAAAAAAAATACCCGATATTGATGAAATGTAAGAAATGATTTTCCGGTTTACTCCGAATTGTTTGTGTTTATGTTATTTTAATTGTTTTAAAAATAATCATTAACAGTTTACAAGCGGCATAGTAAAATCCATTTACAAAAAATGTATATGGAATAGTTGAATGAAAATTTATTTGCTTCTTTGATTTACAATGAACATGTAATGAGTTCAGATTTATGGGATAGCTGCTGTACCAATTTATATGACTCCTCAAAATTCTCCCATCAGTTGAGCTTTAGAAATATTTTGTTACAAATGTGTTTTAAATTTCTTTACAAAAAGTTAGTGCCACCATGAAATCTGTTGTAACTACTGAAAATTTTTTGTTGTTCAATAATCCAATTTGGAGAATATTGCATTGATTGTTTATCAAAGTCGCAGTATTTGCCTCCATTTTAAATGTAAATACACGTGCGTAAAACTAGAACAGAAAAACGGCCTTCCTCTACAACGCTCCATACAAAGGTTTTTTTGGTGTGGATGAATGAGTTGTACAATTAGCTCTGCAAAACAAAAGCTTTGATGCTATGCCATAATAATAACATTAAACAAATTGGCATGCTAAATATAAACTAATAAAAATACATTAATGTTTTGTAACCACGACGTTCTATGTTTATTAAAGTTTTAACTTGTATTAAGTTCAATGTTTTTATTAAAAATATAAAATCTTTACAGAAAAGCCAAAATATAAAAGACCCCTTACAAACTTAACGCATCTTGAATAAATCTAATAAATATTTTCAAGAGAAATAACGATGTGTAAATGAGAAATACGTCTTGATTGATCAATTTGTTGAACGGCTATATCTCTTGACTTTAAGTAGTGAAAATATATTTTAAAGCCATTTGCAGCAGTTAAAAATTACAATCAGACATCATCATAAAAGTAAATTAAAACCTATATTTTAACCACCAAACTCGACCGGCTTATAGGTAGTCAATCATCGCCAAAAAAAATATGTCAAATAAGAACTCTATACATGTTGCCCAACGTGTACGGCTTCTAGATTATCTTAATGTTCCTCCTAGAGCTAATAAATACGTCCAGCACAAGTGCATTGCCGACAACTTAAAAGGTAACAGAAACGTTTCTTTCAATACAGAGAGAGGGAGTTATTTTCAGAATGATTTCTGAAGAGATGCTGATCACATATGCATATGCTTCGATGGGTTCACGATACTCCTACTATAACTATCCTAGTAACACATTTGTAGTATGATAATAGATTGTATATTAATGTTTTCCCACTACTGATCGCAGATTCCTTGTCTTTTATAAAACCGTAACCTTAGTAAAATAGCACATCCAATTAAATCGATAACGAACTAGCGAATAGTGGAGTGAGAACTGTTCTATTTAAACGTATTTATTAAAATACTGTGTCTAATATTTTGACTAAACTCAAGTAATGAGAATATTAATACTTTGTGATTCATTTCACTTTAAGGTCGTCATATAGAACAGCAAATAATTGAAACACATTCTCTGCAGAAAGATTTTTTTCGAGCGATGCAAAAACTTTCAACAGAACACGAGCTTAGGAAGGTAATTCAATCTAAAATCCTTGTATAAAATGTACTTACAAAATTTAAAATTTTCATAGTACAGTGCCGCTGAATTTAATGGAAAAATTATTTATACGTTACGTGAACATCAAACTGCTGTGGAAAGCTTCTTAGGCAATAACAAAACGTTGGAAGAGTTGGAAAAGGAAAAAAATCCATGGACTTTTTGGAATGTTATGTTTTATTGTGGCACAATTTATACAACAATTGGTGAGTTCTCTTTTTTTTTTCTCTATGCATAAGTCATCATATCCACTCCATCACCACATGCACCTTCGATTCAAAAGATAGCAAGTGCCAATTAAAATCAAAATTTCTAAGAATTTTTTTAAAATTTACTTCGAATATATATAGCAACAAACTTATTTTTTTTTTAAGCTGTCTTTTACTTTTGACTAATCAAAAACTTATTTTTAGTTATATGTTTTGCTTGTCGTAAGTGCTATTTCGAAGAATTTATATTTATTTTTGACATATTTTTCTATTTAAATTGAATTTTTTTCTAAATATGTCTCTCATAAGTCAGCATTACATTTGCGTCTAATGATTTTTATAAATGATATTAATCTCTTATATTTATATTTAAAAAAAGGCCACTCATTATTTTTAGATATAGAGTGATAACGTTTTTATTCCGATACAAAATTAAGTTTTTATTATTTTTGAAAAAATACATTCATTTAAATTACAGTTTATTTTCGACATTCATGTAATTACATGCTTTTCTTTTATTTTCTACAAAACAATTATTGGTCAAAGAGAAGACATATTAATTCATACAAAATTCCATGCTATTCACAAGTAATTTATTATACGCAGCAGTCATAGACTGGGGGTATGTGTCTTGAAATAGATCGATGATTTTGTTTTGAATTATAATTATAATTTGAATAACTATATGCCATGTTTTCGTTTTTAACTGATTGTTCCTTATGGTCTTTCTTGCAGTCTCCCAAATTTTTTTCTCGAGTTTTTTAAATTAAATTTTTTTCCTGTAACTCTGTAACTGTTGTGCTTGTTAAGTTTTTCTGCATTACATGAACTCTGCAAACTTATTGTTTTCGAGTCATCTTTCACGACTGTCGTCAACATGAATTGAATGCATTGGCATTTCCTACGACAAATTACTTCGGACATTGCTGTCGGGTTCATTGCTTTCCGCCTTACCTAATGACTCATGTATTTAAGCAAACAGTTTTTTTATACTTTGGAGCAACATTTTTGATAGTGGCTATCAATATAGAGGTTTCCTAATTATTGCAAATCTTGTATTTCCTAAAGGTAACACCAAAGAAAATAACTTAAATATAAATTCTAGTGAACTCTTTTTATAAGGGTTTGTACAAAACATGAATTGCATAGAAATAATTTTACCAACTAAAGCAACAAGATGAAATGAAGTTATTTGGTTTATTTTGTTATTTTGTTTTAATAAATGCAATTTTGTTTTTAGTACTTGCTGCAGTTTCTTAAGAAACCTTTCAAAAATGGAAATATTCGGCTCAGCACGAGCTCCAATCAAGGGTCCAGAAAAAAAAGGGTCTAATAAAGGCGCTTTCAGCTCAATTGAAGACATGTGTCTGCAAATATATATAAATATGTCATAAGATCTAAAATTTGAAGCCAAAATTTTTGGAAATTATAAAATATTGCAGATATGAGTCACTAAAATCTAGAAAATGAAGAAATATTTGTATATGGAGGAGGTTTATGATTAAATAAATTTTGGGTAATGAAATTCAATAACACAAATAAATTGCAACGTTAAAATTTTTTACTAATGGTATTTTGTGGTCAGATTTTTCTTACAACTGCACTTTTCTTGTATATGTATGCGTTTATAAAGATATGCGTAGATAATTTTTTTTCTATATACATTTAATAATAATTAATAATATTGATATAATTTACCATGAATCTTTTAAATTTGTGTGCAGAACTATATATGTTTCCAGAACTATATTGTATGGAGAACTATACATATATTGAAATTCAATTAATTTTTAAGCTAAGGAATGATATTTTAACAATGTTATTGTTTTACAGAAATATTATAGAAATATCTAATACCAATTGGTAAAGCTTGAAATTGTGCTTGTGGCAGGAAATTTACCAAACTAGTACATACTTATTTCATCTAAACATATTGAATATAAAAGACACCAAACAATCGTTCATCTTGTGTTTGTTTGGAATGGCATACCTTCCTCATCTACAAGCGCATTAGAAAATTTAGAATAATAGAAGGTATTATCGTTTAAGTGTTCTAATCTATAAATGGCAAATAAAGCTTACAATTCAATGTTTTAAATTGATAACTTGGGAAATAAAGCGGTCACAGACGATAAATTCAAAAGGTTTTTGGACAGATGAAATTGGCATACGTTTGGAACACCCAGAACCAGCGTCAAAATGCATACCGATATGAACAGGATCACCACAGGAATTGTTTGAGCCATGTCCGTCCATCCGTCCGTCCGTATTAAAAAAATAGAGAGAACACTTTAAGCTAGATCAACAAAATTTGTTCAAAGATCCGACCATTATTTCAGGTACCTCTAGTGCACCTATTTATATACATAATTTTGGGCTAAAGCGTACTGCCGTTAGAATTGATATTTTTCAATGGATTCTCAAAATTAGACAGGAAATCAAAACATGAAACCGTGTTCCAAAAACGGAAATGATGGAATTAAAATCAGTAGTTCGCCAAGAGTACCTATAAAGTCCCAAAAGCGGCTCTAAGCAGAATTTCCCGCATTAAATTTCATGCAATTTCACTATACAGCGAACATACATAAAATTAATGTATCTACAGAAAATAGACTTGATTCGATAAATAATAATATGTGGCCCCAACGGAAGCTTTAGTCCTAAATTACACACATTCATCATTAAAATTTAACGAAATTTTATTATGTACTGGACGTTAATATCACCAATGTGTCTACCAAAAAAAAGGCCTGATCGGACCTTCAGTACGCCTAGAGGTTTTAATGCAGAAAAACTCATAGTTATCATTTGAATTCCATGAAATTTCAGTATTGAGAGAAAATAAATATAATTAATAGGTGTATCAGGAATGAACTTAATTGGATACAAATTAGAGGTACCTCAAGAGAGGTTTTAATGCTGAAATATGCACAATTATCTTTTAATTCAATGAAATTTCAGCACTGAGTGAAAATAAATATAATTAATGTGGCTACCAAACATAGGATTGCTTCGAAGAAAATTAGGGGTACCTCCAGTGCACCTGTGTTGTGTCAATGAAGGCTTTAGTGCTTGATCATGTATAGTTTACTTTTAAATTTTACAAAATTCCAGTATTTTGTAAACAAATATAATAAATGTCCATACTATTGATTCTTTGAATTCAGACCCCAATGTGATCCACAAACAGGGATCACAAATTTGCCATAATTAATGAAATTAATCCAGAGTAATTTAAGGTAATGTGCTTTCCCGGTTTTTATTTAATTATTAAGCGACGTGTATTATACTGTCGGACTGTAACCTTTTTTACTTGTTTTCTCATTTTTTTACATATCTTTCTACATCTTAGGCAAGTTTGCGAATTTGAAAAATTAACACAATTTTAGTTGCTTATGATAGCTACCTTATCATATATTACATTACTAAGCATAATTTTTGGAAATGGGAGGTCGGAATTCAGAAAAGTCAAACACTTAACCGACAAGAAAATTTCTATCCAAGAGCAAAATACGTATGCACATGCTGAAAAGCATGACAATACACGTAAGTCGTTTGTCCTCCGCTATGTGCAAAGAAAAAACGTATGCGTCGTTTTATTAGCCATTCCAGGTTGGCATTTAGTAGAAGACCAGAGATGTCTTTTTTAATTTACATTTTAAGAGAATCCTCAAACTCCATTTATGTATAAATTTTCAGACAACTCCATTATTTCCTGAGAAACTCTTACAAGTGGCGCTCACATACTTTGAAACATTAATGAGAGTATATTATTAGTCCTCCTGTACGGCGCTGCATAGTGAAAAATTATCATTAAAGAAAAGCAACGTTACATATTTGCACCTTGAGACATTGGCATATGGCGTAATCACTGGATTACACGATTTTACTTACACGAAAGCAATAGCAAATTTTTTTTTTTTTTGGAAAACAAGTAATATTCATAAATTTCTTTTTATACACACATCCAATAGAATTCTCAAATTCGTGGAAGAACGAGTTTAACTAGCGATCTTTAACAACTGTCGTAATCAGGCTTTTTATTGAACCTCATGAGTATGCATTGGGTATTCCCGAGAGGAAAACCCTTCTTGAAAAATATGACTCTGACTGCGATGATAGAGAATCGTACATTCGATGGATAAATGAGCTGTATCCTATCAACCTTATGGCTCCGTTGGCTCAGTCAATCGTACGGATAAATCGGAACAAGCTAGGAAAGCGATGGCAGTCACAAGAGGAAAACCAAAACCGCGTTAGATTCACCAAAGCTGAATAGCCAAAGTTATGTACATTCCGAACAAAAATCAGAACTCATAGTAGTTCTTCAAATGTAATTTCAATTGCAGTAGCTCGAAATTGAAAAAGCCTTATCAAAAATCGCTCTGGCATATACTGAAAAATTATTTTGGAGTATTTCCAATTTTGAAACACGCATGTTTAACAGTAATATTTAAATAAAGCAAAATTAAGTAGATTTATAAATAGAACTGTCTGAGCTGCTGAATTCAAAATGGTTTTTTAAGCATAAACAAAATAAATATTTCTACGTCAAAAAATGTTGCAATATTGGTAAATATTTGTTCAAATTAGTTGTCAACTATAGAATAGACCAATCAATATGATTTTAAATTTATCTTATTAATCATAATTGCTATTTGTTTTTCACACTATTTTTGTTTTTGCATCAATTATATTTAATGTTTGCTAACATGATTTTTTAAGATGTTTATTTATGCATATGCTTGTATTCGAACTTATAAATATTTAAAAATGCACAGAATCATAAACTAATTGGAGGATCATTTTTCATCTGAAACATTTTTCAATTTTATTTTTAATATTTTCTTAGCGCTGTGTTTGCAATAAAAATTTGCCAATGGTGACGTCATTGATAATAACATCGAAATAAAAATTTTCTAAAATTCTTTTTATTAATGGAGACGTGTCGTAGTATGAAAAATTCCTAAGAAATCGGAAAATACATTATACGCACAAAATAAATTGTAAGAATTTGTGAAAACCAAAACACTTATGGTTGCACACATGAATTAAATCTAAGAATAATTATGAGTGGAAAATCCTTTGGCTCTGGTTGTATATTACCACAAACTAATTAAATTTTTTTTTAATTTATATTTTGCAAACACTTGCTGTGTATCCACTATTCTGTATTTGTTAAAATTAGTTATTATGAAATCAATGCTTTAACATTAATTTAGCGTTGGTCTAGTGGACTGAAATACATGTTTTCCTTCTAAGCCACGCAGCAAGTTGTGTTTTTAAAACAAAAGCTGCCACAATTTTTATAGGCAGGGAAAAATAGAAATCTTTCTTCTACGACAATGCCTAATCCTTAGCATTAAAAAGTATTGTTGCACATGTTTTGTCCAAGGCCGATTCTGTTCTAATACAAGTAAACAAATCGGATTTTGAATTTGTTGACCTATATCGATATTGCCTTAAATTCCATACAGCTCCTGTTTCTACCTTCGCAGTAATCACAATAGCGGTTATATTTCCTACGCACACTTTTTCTATCGAATCAGCTCAGTTGATCTTGATTGCGGCCATGCTTCACGCATTTGCATTTGATATCCAGGCTGCGGATTTTTAAGTTAAAGCCTAGGTAGGAGCAGTTTTAGCCTCTTCACTTCTACTTTGTTGTGCTCTAAGACTAAATTCTAAAAGCGCTGTATCCTCTTATCAAACTGTTTAATGACGGAGTGTGCCTCGAGTTATAACGTTCCGTAAAATGCGTTTAAGGGTATTTGTGGTTTGAGTACATTTAGTTTTGACATTAACATTGTTTTAAGTCAGTCAGTCAGCTTTAGAGCTTTAGGCGACCGACGTTTTTTAACCAGAAAATGATCAAAAAAGTGTTTCAACTTAGACACATCTTAACCCATTTTTCAGAATTTAATTAAATCTTAACAACGACATATATGATTAACTATTACAAAAACATTCGAATAAATACATTACGATATATTTCGATATCAATATTTTTTGCAAAATATTTCAAGATTCGTTAAGCGAGAAGCCTGCAATTGAAATATTATTGGAATGCTAGGTACCATACGCTTTATTTCAATGTTTTTAATTTTGTTTCTGCCTAGTATCTCTTGCAACATTTAGACCTTCGAATTTCGATTAGGTATCAAACCTCTCACGTGCTGGATCTGAGCGTTTGCACAAAAGCATAATTCAGGCCAACTCCTTCCTTCACGACATATTGGGTGTTTGTGAGTGTCATTTGATAAATGCTTTTTGGTTTGTCTCGAATGGCAAACTAAGATATGTTGGCGTGAAAGATACCCCTATTCTTCGATGCATACACAACTCGTTTTATTAGTTGTGGAAATACCCCATGTTCGAGCTTGGCAAAAGTTTAGTTACCAAATTCACTTGAAACGTGACAATATCATTTTTATTTCTTAAACAAGCTCAATAAAATCAAATATGTGCCATTGCGATCGATAACGTTTTAGAACATTTGGGGTGAAGCTTTTAATCCAAAATCAAAGAACTATGGGGCTTTGAACATTTCCGGAATTTTGAATTACACTTCAGACAGTTTTAAAGAGACCCAAGCAAACAATAATCTGAATGTGCAGAGTCCATGCATGTAATTGTTCTGGCACTTTCATGATGGAGCATAACATATTGTCTGATGTATTTAAGCTATTTTTTTGTTCGCTTGACTCTGTTTAAATTTTTTCCAGTTGAGAATAGGACTAAACCTCTAAGATGAAAGAGTTCATAATAAACAACTGTCATCCAGTCCTATCGCACACGAAGCATTTCTCCATTAATCCCTTCATTACCAATGTTTGAAATACCGCACCATACTTCGTCGATTATCTTTTTCGCTAAGTATTTTCGCACAAAATCAATTTAGTGTTGCCCGTAATCATCCGTTTCAGAAACGAATCAATTTTGCTTTTAGCACTGAAGCGCAAATTAAAAATCAGTCACAATACCACAGTTGCACCGGAACATCAATTTTTTTGTGTATATACCATACTTCCGATAGTTGAGAATGTGGTAAAGACTGCCTAGCTCTGGAACATCTATGTCGCATATCTATCGGTCTTGCTAAATTTCAATATTCTACCAATTTGTTTAGCGTAAATGATCAGAAAAACTTGCATCGCTGATGTTTTTCTAGTTAAACCATCAACCATCAGAATCTTGTAAACTAAGGTAAGATTAGTTTAAACTGACCGACTATAGCTGCTTGTTGAAAAACCAATGCAAGATGAGCTGTGTCGTTCATGCTTGCCACTCAAGAAAGAGAATCGATAATTAAATTTATCATTTATTTATTCTGAAAAAATATGCACCAATCCCGTACGTTTACATACAAACCGAATATTTTATAACGTTCAAATTTGAGAACCTTTCTATCTATCGCATAAAACCAATATGTATTTCGTATAAATGCAAATTATTAATAAATTAATTTTCGAAATACAGATTTTGTTCTTTGCTAACATAGCAAAGACATGAACCAAGCAATTGACGGCTTGAGACCAATTTATTAAAGAAAATAACCCCGTGAACAGAGAAAATTGATTTCCAAAAAAAGTTTTCTCTTTTAATATTTGCATTTCTAAAAATATGAAAAAGTTTACGATATTTTTTTATGAAAAATAAAAACAAATAAGAACATCAAAAAACTTAACGACTCAATATTAAAATACAAATGACTTATAGTTATACAAAAAAATATGCACCCTAATAAATTTCATCTTAAAATAAAATCAACTAAAACAACGAAGCACATACACGCTCAATTATTATTTTCATTATGAAATATTTATAAATGGAACACATAGCATTGCGAACAGCGTACGGTATATTCACATACAGCGGTGAAGAAAAAAAAGGCACTACGTGATGAACATTCGTAAGAAACATAACGCCTTTGAATTCCATTAATGGTATTCATATTGAATATAACATAATATCTGTACTAGACAAAATAGACAATTTTATTAGCTTATTTGTATTCTTACTTTCACGGTCTTCGTGACACATTTACGTAGCTTACGGAGTTCGGTTAGCAAATAAATATAGCATGAAATATGCCAACGACAGTTCATCCAACATGGCCAGGTTTTTTTATTTACTTAGGGCATTTGATTTTTCATTTCAAATGACATGCATAAACAATTTTTCAGTCAGTGTACAATAAATGGTTGTCTATCTCACGGGTGTATATACTCTCGATTATAAAAGAGATTCAGCAGAGTACGTGAACAATATTAATATTAGACAGTTTAGTTTCAGCAAACGAAATGATCATTCATAGAGATATATTTTAAATTTATCAGTACATATACGTTGGATGAAATGTCTGATTCAAGAAAGTGCATTTTTTAATAGAGAAGTTTGATATCTTATAAAATAATTATAAAGCAGCGCCTCAGCGCCTCATATAAACTCGCGAATATTATTTAAATGGGGAACAAAAACTGGATGACACCTCAAACGATTTTTTGCAAATAGTGCAGCGTGGAAATATTATACTATTTATAATAAATTGAGAAAACATACACAAGTTACCCCTGTGTTCGTGTGCATAAGTGATGAACAATTGCTGATTGCATAAATCCCAAAAAATAAATTTAACTTCTTCAATTTTTATATACATTCAAGAATAATAGTTTTAAAAATTGTTAAAAATGGACAACACACAAAGACGGCGCCGAAGAATTGGACGCAATCCACGAGAGCGAACCCCAGATCATACCGACTTACATGCAGCAAACCAACGATCTGCTACAGAAAGCAATGAAATGAATATAAATCAATTGCAATCAATTGATAACAATATGGTACAAATAAAAATGCAAATACGTGCTCCTGGAACAAGATCTGCTCATGAAAGCAAAATTCTGCGACGCCGAGACAAGATTAATGCTACTAATAATGCTCGTAGCCTATCGCAGCCAAGAGCGGCTGACCACCTGACGAGCCCTGAAGTAGATGTTTTGTTGCGAAGCGCTAAGCGCAGTTTGTCGTCGCCAAGACATAAAGAAGAATCAAGCGATATTGAACTTTCCTCAGCACAAGCAAGCGACCATAATCACTTGGAAAATAAAGAAACTACAGGCGACATAAATCGTTTGGAAAGAAATTTGCGCCGCTTTGAAGAAGAACGGAAACGTTTCGAAGCCGAAAAGCGTCTGTTTGAACGTGAGAAACGCGAGCACAAATTACGATATAAAAACATTCTCGTTAATAATGAAGAAAGGAAGCGTTTACTACAAAATTATAGAAAATTAAGTGACCGTATACAATTACCCTCTGATCCAGAGGACAGGCTGCGTTATGCAGATAGCCTGCGCTCTAAAATTGGAACAGCGTTACCCATACATACACGAAATTTAGGCTACGAAGAATCGTCAACACAATTCTCTTCATCTGATGCGGATACGGCAGAAGAAGTAATTGGCAAACCTAAAGCCAAACATTTAAGTGCAGTTAGACGTCATGTAAGCGCCGCAAACGAGCATGTTGTAAGCGTGCGAGGACCACCGCCTGAACCACCGGCTGCTCCTGAGAAACGAACAGTGAGTCGAAATAACTCATTATCGCCAATAAGGCCAAAGCGGCGCTCCATCACACCAGAACAACGCATTGAAAAGATGAAGAAATTGGGTATGCTTACTTCTGATACTGAATCAAATAAATCAATTCCAATGCAACCACAAATCACCGACAATATGCAAGATGACAATTATAAACCGAAAGAACCACAATTACGCTCCTCAAGAAGTTCAAAAAGTGAGCTTAAACAAAGACACAAGATTAGTGATGATGCCGAAATAAATGCCAAAAATAAACCTCCTTCATCGAGGGATTCTCAGGAGATAGCCCAATTGGACATAGGCAAGAAAACCATGTTGGAGAAATTTAAATCGTTGTTCAATACCCAAGAGAACACAAGAACAAAACCTAAACCTAATATACTGACCGAAACATGCGAGAACAAATTTAAGTTCTGGTCTTTCTTACGAGAATTTTATGCTGAAGCGCGTTGTCAGTGGCTGGTGCTTAAATCACAGTATCCTAGACAGTTGAGGGAGCTAAAACATTTACGCAATAAGTGTATTGCGCATACAATTATGCTAATGATGCTCTGCGGATTTGGCGCGCTGATGTTTCGTTACACCGAGGGAGCAGCGGAGAATATTTACAAATGTGAAGTTAGAAAAGTAAAACGTGATTTTATTGATAATCTCTGGACTGTGAGCCATAACATGAGGTTGACAGAAACATTGTTTTTTTTTTGCAATTTTTAGACCGAATTTTACTTTCCAGAGAAGATGACTGGAAGTCCATGGCAAGACAAAAGCTTAGAAAATTTGAAGAAGAATTGCAAGAGCTGCAAGAGTTAGGCATACGTCGCAAATCGGGCATGAAGTCGTGGAACTTTGTAAACTGTATCCTGTATTGCTGGACTGTTATATCAACAATAGGTAGGCAGTTTCCGCATAAAGCAACGCGTTAATTTTGGTGAATAATTTGAAACGGATCTTTTTATAGAATATAGACTCTGAGTTGGTTCAAGTAATAATAGAACAAAGAAGCACTTAAAATTCAAATACCACCATATGTTTTCTAAGTTAAGCTAAAACAACTTAATAAAATATTGTCTGTTTTATTCGAAACGGAGTACTTCAAAATTGGTGAAGTACCTGAATAAAGCCTTGGGAGTTTTAAAGTATACTCGCTCTTTTACTTTGTTCTTTCATACCCTTAAAACTAAACTGAATATTGCCTATTAATTATCAAATCTATCTTTTCAATTTCTTTCAGGTTACGGACATATTACACCTCAAACCGTTCTCGGACGTTCTTTAACTATTATATATGCCATCATCGGCATACCAATGTTCCTTATACTCTTAGCAGATTTTGGCAAATTATTTACAAGAGCATTGAAATTCTTGTGGGCATATGTACGTCGTTTGTATTATACGGGAACTTGCCGAAAGATACGTAAGCAACAGCAAGTGCGCGATGCAATGAGTGGCTTCAACACAATGTATGAGGCAGCTATTCGACGACCTAGTCAATTTTTCACCATGACGGGTGAAGGCGATATTGAATCACAAGCATCGGATCCAGCGAAATCAGCCATAAATTTATCGCATCCAGAAACACCAACTTCGCCCTACCCGGAAACATTCGAAATCGATGATGAATTCAATTTGCCAATATCTGTTGCATCAGTTCTACTTATATCGTATATAATTTTTGGTGCATTCGTGTACACACTGTGGGAAGATTGGACTTATTTTGAAGCATTTTACTTTGTCTTCATATCGATGTCTACAATTGGTTTCGGCGATTTCGTGCCAAATCATCCCATATTTATGATGTGCAGCATAATATACTTGGTATTCGGCTTAGCATTAACATCGATGTTCATAAATGTGGTACAAATAAAATTAAGCGATACGTTTAAGCAAGCCAGTGCTAAGCTTGGAGCAACAATTGGATTTGGGGTGGCAAGTGAAGCAGGAGACGACGCCGGTTCACATGTAAAAACACCTTCCGACTTAGCATCAATACATGGCTCACGTTTGGGTAAAATTCCAGAAGATAACAATGAGCAGAGCCGCACAACGACACCGACCTTAACATCTATCTTACGACCTGCCAGACCAGTATCACCTATAGCAAATTATAATGATACATCCACCGAACCACCACCATTGCTGCCTAGAAGACAAGTTTCAATGGAAACAACACAAGAAAAAGAAGAAAAGAAGAAAAAAAGTTTTTTTAAATAATTCAATTTTTGTTTTCATTTAAAACTAAAGTAAAAATTAAATGATATTGTTCAAAAAATTTTATGGACCCTTTTTTTTTAATGGAATTAAATTATAATTAAATTAATAAAAAAGGTTAATCTTTTCAAATTGCACGAAACATTCGGGGTATAATAATTGTATCATTTTTAATTGCTATTTTTGCGCTGACTCAATAATTTTTTTTTTTTTTG
>JXPQ01006711.1:50424-66845 GCA_001014675.1 Ephydra gracilis
TTTTTTTTTTTTTTGATCAGTAGAATTGTGGAAAATTTCATCACCTTGACATGTTCACTTTTCAGTAAACTTGTCTAAGGGCGTAATTTTTCAAATCAATATTAGTGGGCTACATAAAAAAGCACAAGCATCATGTTTTCATTTTGGTACTCCCTGAATTTGTTTTCCATTTTCTCATGAAGCCCTATTCAGAAAAAAAGTGGAATTGTTGATGTAGAAGTGATAACATAACCAGTGAAGAAATTGAATACTATTAAAAGTTGAAATTATGGAAGATGAAGAATAAGGATACTTTGTTAGCTACAATAATAAAGAGCTTTATGCCAAAATCCGCACAAAATTCGATGAACCTGGTAGTTCAGTAAGCTATGGATTTCGATAAAAGAGAGTAATACAACTCACCGAATTTGTTTTTTATGCTGAGAGTTTTATGGTAGGATTATTTAAAATTTCTATGGAATAATGGAATTTATGAATGACTGTTGAAACAGTATAAGCATTCATCGCCTTCAATTAGTATATCGGTTGCTAAATATAAAAAAACACAGGATATTTTATTGGAAAATGCTCAAGTGACTGAAAAAGATTTTTTAGAAGGTAGGCACCTCATTGTGGACTATAAATAATACCTAAAGTGAAGTAGTGAGTTTCAGAAAGCTATGAGCTTAACACACAATCAAATCTATTTCAGCAACATTTCGAAAGGTTTTGAAAGCATAAATTGAATTTTGCGCATTGATCCATCACCATGGATATACCTTTGGCCTATCATTTTGATATTGAATCATATCACATATAGCTAAAGAATGGCGTGATTGTGAATTCTCGGCTCTGAAACGACATTATGTTCATAAATTCGCCAAGAAAGTAATAGCATAAGTTTTTTGTTTCGTTTGTAGATTACTTTGAAACTGGATTAACAAATCTGAATATTATTGTTACTTTTTCAGATCAGCTGATGGGAAAATCTGCTTGGTGTCGCATGAGAATATTTACAATGGCTAAAATCCATAAGTTTAACTTCGAAAGGTTGGAGCATGCATCGTATTTACCCGATATAGCCTCTAGCGACTTCCATCTGTTTGCAGGCCTAAAAACATGCATGCAAACAAATGCAGAGGTGCGAAAACGTATTTTGCAGTAATTCCAGATTCTCACTTTAGGCGTAGAATTCATTAATATACTATACTAAATAATAAAATGTATTTTAAACTATAAAATTTTTTAAATACCGCAAAATTTATTCAAATTTCGTAATAAAAACGATGCACAACTCGACTTGTCAAAATAGGTAAAATCAGATGGAATTCACTGAAACCGCCAATTCATCAATTTAGTCAAAAAGCGTATTTTAGGCCGAAACTCCCAAAATTATCAAAAAAGTAAATTTACTTTCCCAATGAAAATATATTGGGAAGAACAGCAGTTAATGCAATTTGGCAGTTGAGTTATTTTTAATTCAAGTTGAAAGAATTTTCATAAACGAAATTCGAAATACTCCTAAACGAAATGTCTTATATTCTTGTTATATCAAAGCTTTAACACTTCCCGTGGCTTTAGTTCACCTCTTTACGGCACATTAAGTCCCTGGGTATTTTGCAAACTGCAAGTCGATATATTTCAATAACGATAGATTGAATATTATAATACCTAAGCAGTTTCCAAAACTGGGCATTAATCAGAGAAATCTCCGTTACACCTTCGTGATTCAAATTAGAGTTTAAAAGGCAACTAGCCCCAAACATGAATTCACTTCAAAGAATTTTCATATTTGGAATGGATTAAATATTATCCATGGGTAAAGCAAAAATTAATCAACATTTGGAAAATATTTTCATCAACTATAAGGTTTTCTCCGACAGAGGATAAAGATGAGGTTGCTAAAGATGCCTGCAATGAAAGACTTGAAATTATATTTGAAAATTAAACAAATCCGATGGACAAATCGTTTTGGCGATTGCGAGGCCAAGGTGGGCAGGGAGTGCATTTTTCAGCCTACAGATAAAGGTATAAACTACGCAATAAGACAAGCAACAACAACTTTAGACCTATATCTTCCCTGCACTTGGTAATGTTCTTTAAAAAAAAATAAGCTTATACCACATGAAGAGTCGTTTCTCAATCATCAAAGAGGGCTAGTGTGTGGGGTGTTTTTCATTTGCGGCTTCCAGGTTAGTTTCTGTGGTTAACAGATTGCAGAAATTCTGTGATGTGTCGCCACTGCGTGAAGAGTTCGAGAAGGCTTTGCGAAAAAACCTGTACAGTCTCGTGCGATAGAAACCGTTTTGTTTACGCAATGGATGTTTGTGAGGTTCCCAAAGTAAACCACGAGGACGCTGACAATCTAAAAGATTATCATAGTTGCGTATAACACGCGAGTCGGCTTAATTTGCGTTCGTAAGGATAATGACAATCAAGCTAGAATCCAGTCTGATTACACGTTGTGTTATGAGAAACACATATCAAATGCATTCATTAATATTATCAATGCGCATTTTAAAAGATGAATATGATTGACTAAAAGTCGAATCGTACTTCAGAAACACCTATGAGGTGCAAGACTTGCTTTTTTTTTCTTTTTATTGCTTTAATTGCAATTGATTGCATTTTGTGAATTCTCTGTATTCAACAATTTCCAGCGCAACACTGTTTGCTGCGCCGACTGTTACATTCTTCCTATTTCTTATTTTCATTTTAATATTATTACTTAATTTATGTTAAATTTTCAAAAAACTTAAATACTTGTAATGTTTACAGCAAATTTCTATAGCAACAATCATTTTGGGAATTGTATATTAACTAACATGGGGTAAATGTAGTTTCAATTTGTCAATAGTTTCAAAATTATACACAAATACATCGAAACTATTACATTATATAACAGCTGAGACTTTTTACTTACAATGAGAATTTTTCATAAAACTAAAGAGAGAAAATAGAGCGGAGCATTTGCACGCCTTCATAACAAAAGGATATGCAAGTTGCCTGCATCTAACTAGAAGACATTCAGTATTACTTGCTACTCAATTTTAAGGGTTGATTTTGTTAGTTCCTTTTATTATTGCTCTCAGCTTACTTGTATTGAGCACTTCATTACTGTGAAAAGTTTAAAACTTAGTTGTTGCATTGACGCCGTTGTGAGTGGTTGAAAATAGTGTTTCTTTAAAAATCTTGCGAAATTCAGTTAAACAAAATGAATGTTCGGAAAAGTTACGCGTCTGCATAGAATTCTATAGTTCGTGTCAGTTTTACAAGGAAATTCCATTGTTGATAATTAATTATCAATTAATAATAAAATTAAACCTTAGTGCATAAATAAATTACTCTCAAGTGCAAAGCGTATAATTAAAAGTAAATGAAATTGTATATATATACAAGAAGTATATAATATGCCCAAAATAAATGTTGCCTAATTAAAAATTAAATTTTCATAAATTTTTGTGAAAATCTATAATTGAGCATAAAGGCATTATGTTGTTTTAAATATACATATGTTTTTGTTTTTTGGCATAATCCGCATTGTGAGTGTGTATTTGCTTATCCAATAGTTCGCAGTAACAGCTGCAAGGCATATAATCACTTATAGAGTTATGTTTGTGTACTATAATATTCTAGTTGTGTCTGAAAACGTATTGCATGTGAAAATTATTGAATGCAAATTAAGAACTGTGCGCTTACAACAATACAATTGAAAACGTTAATATCACTATTAACGCAAATATACAAAAATTCATTATCATACAACACAGCCAGAGGAGTCGCTAAAATGTCTGCAATTAGCAATCGCAATCAAAAAATGGAACAACAGGTCAGTCATTGCATAGACTTTAAAACCGCACACAGCTTTCAGCAAATTATAAAAAGGCAATATTGGTTAATATGAAGCTATTCAAATTTTGTTATAATACTTGACCAATTACTAATGAAATTTAATAGAAATGTTTCGCAATTTTTGAACTGTCTGAAGTCTCATAATATTTGCCTTTATTATAAAAATCACGGAAAGTTGCTCTTTAGCGGAGTCGGTTATTCTGAGCCCCCACGCTATACCAGTTTTCAAAGCTTCAATTTTGAATAAAAACATTTGAAGTTATCGTCGATTCATACACCGACACGTTTCAAATTTTAATTTATTTTTTAATTTCATATTTTAACAATTTACTATTTTATTTGTATCTTCCCTAACTTGTCAAAACATATTTCAATAGAAAGCTTTCACAATATAAACTACCCAAAGAAGCGAGAGCACCGAAGATGAACAGCTTTGTTAAGCATCCAAACAAGACCGAGTCATCCTTCGAAACAATAATAATAAAACATCAAAATTTATCAAAAATAATTTACAACAAAGTGATTATTATTATTTTTTGTAAACATGACCAATGCATTTGCACCGAGTATTTGCAGAACTCTGTATACGAATATGATCAGGGTCAGACATAGGCAAAACAAGATTTAGCCAGTTGACCATACATATTCTGGAGAACATGTTTAGTCCAAATTTGAATTCCGTCAAGTTCGAACTAATAATTCGGGTTACTCGAGTACACTTGTTTACTATTAAAAAACACATAACATGCAGCCTTTGATTAATTTGAATAAAATTTCTTAAAGAGTTGGTAAGCACCTAAGCATTTTTCATATATCAGAGAGACCTCAAAGCCCAAACAATGGGTTTAAATCTGAATTTGCCGTATATATGAAATGAGTATGACGAGATGAAAATGCCAAGTACTTCCAGCTCAACTATGAGGTCCAAGATTAGAGTTCCTTGTCACTAACAAAAATATAAATATTTTTGTTTATCAATATCAAAGTAATTTTTATCACTCTGTTGGGTTAAGCCAAATGTAAATTTCTTAATTATTTTTCAGCATATGTATTTCGTACACAAGGAAAACGAAAATCTACCAACTTATGTACAGATTCAACCACCGTTTTATATTTATTATCAATAACTGCAAAGATAACGTTAAGCTTTATATGAGTCGAACATTTTTAATCGATTTGAAAATTATCGTACTTCAATATAGTCTATTGGGTTATCTTCATGATATAAACTGGGATTATAATTTATTCACAGTCGAATTGACAATGACCATGGCTCGATACATCTTAAGACTAATACCTGTTTTAAAAGAATTCCTACCAACTCACATGAAACAAATTGCTAAACAAGTGCTTTCTAGAAAATTTTCGGTTTTGTAGAATGTTGATTGTGGATTAATACATGAAGCCAATTTGGCAAGGTATTTCTTGGAGTCTACTGAATGATTTTCGAGTATTACTTTACAAAGGTGATTCATATAACGTAATATTCACCTTTTCACCGATTTTAAAACTGCGTTTGAGTGTCCGAACATGCATTACCTATACGCCATCATGTCTGAGTTTGGCATCCCAGACAAACCAATAGGGGTTTCCGAAGTGACACCGAGAAACTCCCAATGCGTTGTAAATGTACGAGGTGACATATCTGAACCGTTTAATGCCAAACGGGGCTTCATACACGGTGATTCGCTATCCTGTATCTTGATAATGGAGAAAATAAGCGGGACTGTGAGTTTGCATGGGTCAATTTTTCATTATATCAATTCTCAATAAGGTCTACCAAGCAATGGCAGTAACATAATATACTTTGTAACTAGGTTGCAGTGTAAATATTAATGAAATCAGCCTCGAAATTGGATTTCTTTTGGAACCAGGTATTCTTACAGTCACAGTAATCAATTGCGTAGTATAGCCCTCTCATGAAAAACAAAATCTATCATATATATGTCGCTTATAATGCCAGCAGCGGTTTCAAAAGCTGAAGAGCATGCACTAGCTGTTTTCGAGATGAAACTTTTATGTAAATTAAGCGGCCGTTCGTGCATCTGCCTCCAAACCAACTCATAAAATATTTGATTTAAGTCCGAGCGAGGACAGGCGCTGAAAAAAAAGACCTAACCTGCATTGGACTAACCAGGCATCATGACGTCTCCAGGTATTTCCAAATATCAGCGAGCTGAAAGTCAGTTTGTAAAATTAAATTCAAAAATTATAAAAAGGAAATTATTGTAAGATATCGATTGTTAAATATCGCTGTTTTTCAATCATCGAATATCAGTGGTCGACGTTTCTATCATCAAGCCTCCCATATTTATAATGAATCCTGCTTGACATTTTATTTTCTTCGCAAAGAATTTTAACAAAAGCTATAAATTCAATTTTTCCGTTACTAATTGAAATTTATTTTAAGATTGTATGTAATTATATAGGTTAATTGGTAATTCGCTGCGCTATGATTCAGTCTTCATATAGCATATTATAGATTTTCCGCAACAATTCAAACGCATATACGTATATATGCATTTTTTTTTTAATACGTATGAAACATCGACAAAACAACTATCTTGGAATAATACCTGCTTACATCAAGTACTTTCTATAATGTAAGGAAAGTACATACCAAATGGTAACCAAAGCGAAGTTCGATTTATTTAAATGGCGTTGCCTTGGGAGCCAGCAATTCATATAGCATATATAACATGACAGCTTTTAAAAATTACAGTATCGTTGTTAAAAACAAATTAACCAAGTAGCAAATACTTATTTTAAAAGCTATTGGTCATAAACTTGTGCATGATAGGATTGCTTGAAGTACCTTTGAATAATTCCCTAATGTATAGTCTTAAAAAGATTGTTCGTTGAATCAGAAAAAAATTCGATGGATTGAAGTCCGTCTATCTTCGAACACGATAAAGGAAATTCAAAATTGGCTCATAGTTCTAAAAACAAATGCAATCCAAATCTATCAATTTCTGAGGATCCCGCAGAGCTTCGACTTTTACGCTTAAAAGCGTTCCTAAAATTGATTTTAAAGCGTTCTTAAAACTTTTCCAAGCCTTGCTGCGATTTAGACAGAATCCAACTATAACTTCTATCACTTCATATAGCTACCACTTCATACAGCGGAGTTACCTTCAAATTTACTAAAATTCGATTTAAACAATTTTTCTATAGCAATGCTTCAAATCTGATCTTAACATTAAGAAGTCTGAGTAAAATCGGTTCATTATTTCAAAAACCACTTAGAGGCATTTTGCTTCAAAGTTTATTGAATTGCGATTGTTATGCTTTTCATTACAATTGACTGATACTTTGCCATAACTAACATACGTATTGGTATTAGCGAAATCCGGTATTATCAGTTTGATACAAGTCGATCATGAAATTGGCAAACTCTTGCCAGAAAGAGTTTTCGGAGACCTTCCAAAATGTATACTGACATGATCAAGATCATCCGTAGACAAATTTTAGGAAGAAGTACTTAAGCTAGATTTACGAAATTTGGCGCGCATATTCTATGTAGAAATATTACATCGAAGTTTGAATTTCGTTTACATCCGATCAATATTCTGTATACCTGTAGTATACAGGTTCTTTTCAAAATTACCTACATAAGTCTACTGTAGTCATAAGCATTGATATTTTTCAATGGAGTATCATAATTAATTAATTACCCACAGTTATCATTTTTATTTCAAAATTTTATTTCTACCAAATTTGAAATCGATTTGTTGAAAATCAGACATCTACGGGGTTTAAAAAAAAAATTCTTTAATTTACGAAATTAATCGTGAATAATTTAGTTTTATGTTCTGGATCTTATGTAAATTATAAGCGACGTCTATTATACTGTCGGCTTAAGCCGACTATGAATTTTTTTTAATTAGTTCAAAGTAAATATCTTAAAATTTGGAATTCAAAACCATAACGTTACAAATGAAAAATCAAACAAAAAACAATTTACCCATAAACTCTTTTAATTTAAAATTTTTTCAAATAAATAAATTTTTATCTCAAACGTTATATTTTCTTTTTTAACTTTACAATTCGTCTCATGTTCCGCTGGCCCACACTTACTGATTTCAAATTTATTGCCTATTGTTTTATTTCTTCATGGAAGTCAATCGAGTGTAATTATTAATGGACGTGGAAAAAATGTGTTTAATTAAAAATAATAAGCCAAGCATTGCCAAATCAAGTGCAAACGCTGCCTTCCATGACAATAATCCCAATGAAGCAATTCTTTTAATTCAATAATAAAATATATTTTTGTACTTTTCAAAGTAAGATTCATTTCAGATGATGTATTTGTAAGATTTTTATTTTTTTATGCACGGCCAATGGAAGGTGGAATGGATTACGCATACGAGGAAGGAAGCGACCTTCTAGACGTGTCGGACTCCTACGCATGCAATATACCGACTAAACCACCTCACAAATTAGTCATTTGCAAAGACACAACTCCTACCGAAAAAAGAGATAACTACAGACTCAATTGGTCATCAGCTATTTAACACGAATTCAATTTTACTTCTAATAATACCGTTTTCTAAGCGTTTTATCAACGCTTAGACACCATTGGCTATGTTGGCGGTTAAATTTATACGTTCAACATAACGTTATTAGAGTCCATCATTATTCCAAGATCTTCGAAAAGATGAACCCGTTCCAGAACATAATTTTCAATAGTATAAGAAGTGCTCAGCAATCGACATCCACTGAACGATATAGCCTTATACTTTGAACAATTAAGGATCATCATCTAGTTTATTATGTGAATGTTCGGATATTGCTTATAATTCCATTTACAATTCATATAATTTTCTTCCATGCATTGAAATTATCTTTATTCCATTCTAATCTGAAACAAGATGAGTTTCAATCAGTCTAATAATTTTTCGACTTTATTTTCTTCCGTTCTATCCCCCCAATTAGTAGCGGCCTATCTTAAGGGAACTTCAATAAAATATTATGGTTGACATAATTTCGTTGATAACTTTCAGCTTCTCTGCTACTGTGCCAATAGCTATAAATCAGAGGAACACAAAGTAAACGTAGGTAAGCACCAGACTGAAAAAAAAGGCTGTGCATTCTGTGGTCAAAACCAGAGGATTACAAGCTAATTATCTTAGTGCGGTGTGATCGAAATAAATATGTTTAGCATTTAAGCTTTGTGCACTGCTTCATGAATATAAAAAATTATAAATATAATAAATATATATAGCGACGCTGGCACCTGTATAAATTGCCAATGCTCTTCTAAGCCCCTTAAGGCAATATGGTGAATTCAAAATTTGATCTTTTCCAGATCGAGATTACCCCATTTCTTGTATTAAAAGTATGTAGAGATTCTTTTAGTACAGTACACAACTTGAAGTGCATTCGGCTCTGTTTGAACATTGATATGTTGCGTAGTCAAATGCTCTTAGGCTATATTGTGTTTTTTGTCTTCAAATCTTTTACATAGGCTACCGTATTTGCAGCGTTAATTGAAATGCAAATGAAACGCTCCCGGACACTATACAGCCGTGCTCTGCACAGCTTCAGATAAAATTGCTGTCATAAAAGACTTTTAAAAAATTTTCAATACTTCACCAAAGTGCTTAGTCATTAAACAATCAACGACGATTGAGAAAGTCTTATGACTGAAGTAAGAAATTGGGACTTTAACTAAATAATGATCTAATTAGACAAAATCACAACATGCTCTAATTTTTTCCCCAAAGACTGGAGACTGCATTTAACTGACGTCTTTCAAGTAATTTTTCATTTAATTTTCTGTGCGAAATTTCAAACATATTGTACAATAAATGTAGTTTATTATACACTTTAAAGCGTATTTTGTGTTTAAAACCTAATTCAACACAACACAACATTTTTCTTTAACGTTTCAATTATACTCTTATCTGGGGCCACCCTTTATGATCACTCAATGTAAATAAAGGCGGAATCACTTGATTTAAGCACTTGATCAAAATGTTAGTTGGAGGTATTACAATTTTCTGGTTTTATATCTCGCTTATCGTTACCACTCAATTAACATTTAAGTAATAAAAAAACTATCTCAAGTAGTTCAAGTATTAGTATAGCGAATTTTTAAAATGTAAAACCCACAATACCACTAGAGTTATTTTCTTCACCAAATGAGACTCGAAAAATTAACCGATTTATTTATTCCGCCGAACATTAAGGTTCAATATAATAATTTTTGGCATCGACAGCTAAAGCTTTGAGCTAGAAAACGGTTCGTAACACACATTGAGGTTATTAAATGTTTTGCAAAGTATAATATAATTACTCATTTCCAATAAATGTTCCTTAGAGATATACTTTTGGTATCTCCCATTGACCAAACCTTGAATAATATACTAAAATTTTATTTACTGTTTCATATTTGCTTACGTACAAAAATTGCATATACATGATGTAATTCAGGTATTCTATAAATCCTCTCAAAATTTAAGTAACCGGTTCACAATTAGCGATACCTTACAATACATATATATTCATCAATTAATAATACGCTTTAAAAGTGATTAGTTCCTTCTACTTAAATTTACGAAAATGAACTGAGCCGGTTCAATATTTCGGGTAGTTCCAGTACAAATCCAGGCCCGGAAACATTTAAAATTAAGTGAAACTAATTTACCATTTGAACATTATTTCCTACGAATAAAGTTGAGATAAAAAATTGTAATCCAATATTTCCATGAAGGTAGACCTGCGTCCAAAACCTAAAGTAAATTATTATTTATTTAAAGTGTAATATTTCGGACGGTTTTATTTTATACAAGAGGACACAGGTATTTATTGCAACCAAAAAAATTGTTTGCATAATTAAGAATAATGAAATATTCGGATACTTGGATACTGATGGATAATTTGTAATCAGTTGTGACTATTAGATCTGCATTATGTTTTTTCAGTTATTTGTGTACTTTTACATTTTAGAAAATAAAAGAAATGCATTTATTTTGCACAATTGTTATACTTTGAGCCCGGGATATGGGCAAAAGCTTTCATAAAATTAACGTGTGCATGTTTTATTAAAATAACAATTATTTTTCGTTCTAACATGGTCATTGAAATTACTTGTGTACATTAAAATGTGACAGCGAAAAGCTCAAAAATCATAGTGCGCTGGTAGTTATAACAGGGTTCATTAACTATACCTGAATGTTGCTCATTTGAACTTACATATACACAGTTTTTTTTCTTACATATATACAACCATTTCACTAACAAGGGTTTGTGTGAAAAAAATTATTTAGTCATAGGGGTATGTGGGATATATGATTGTCACATAACGATAGAGGTTTCAAACAGTAAGAATATTAGAAAATTGTACCAAATGCATTATTGATTTTTGTATAACTTGTAATTATTTAGAGAATTGAGCTTTTCATTTATTTGGAAAATGCATTAGGGACACGTAATTTGCTTTCTGATCTGAACCAGAATATCCAATAATATCCTTTGTCATTTATACACATTACCTGTGTTTATACATACTGCCAAAAAACTACGTGTAATTATGAATAATTATAAAATTTCACTTGAAGGGAAATTAAAGTTTTTTAAACGCTGAGTTAATAACACTGCCGGCTAAAACATCGATTGGCCTTCAGCACAGTTCGTTTCTGTCTATTCAGCTCAATTCAAAATATCTAATAAAGAGTTTATCCCTAATTGAGCATTATTAATTAAATTTCGTGTGCAGACTCGATGAAAATTTTTAAGAAGACTGAACCAACTATATCAAATAGCAATCTTATATGAGTAATATATTAAATTTAACTACAACCGAAAAATTACGGAAAATTAGACTCACATTACTGCTGAACTTTCTGTTTCACACTGTTTCGAATTATTCTAATGCATTATTCGCAGGCAATAGTATATTGTTTCAGAATGCGGTTATTTTGACAGCAACATAATAAGGAAAATGAAATTAAATTGTAGTTTATTGTCCAATTCTGGATACTTTGTTCAAAGAAATAAACTCGAAAACTAAAGGTTTGATGATCGATCATATATAAATTAATCTAATTAAATTCTTCTGTATTCTTAATTGTTGTTTGGTTTGAAATTAATTACTTTTTCTATGTGGGGCTTAAGTGCAAAATGTCAACTATAAGTGACCGACAACCTCTACACAAAATTTAAAAAATTATGACAAAAATTCTTGATTTGGTGGTTAATGAAAAGAATCAAATTGAGAACCGTAAAATTCAAATTTGTTTACCCACACATACGCAAAGTTTTGGAGAATAAGTAATAATTCAAATTGGAGCTTCAAAGCCTCACAAGGATTCATTACGGCAAAAAACAAGAGTGTTAACATTTTTGGATTTTTTAAAAACTATTTAATACATCAAACATTTACTATTACATTTAAAGTTTACAATATTGTTTAGAGAAAATTTGCAACAGCAATTGGTTCTGGTTTGGAAGAGTTACCATCGTCTCTATATTCAGAGCATTGTAGGTTAAAGAACTTTGGCAAATCAGCTTCTAAATCGAAAGCATTAGTTTTGTTTGGCATGTGTAAATCCATTCGATCGTATATTACTCCTTCTGGTCCTTGTTGCTTAAACCACAAAATACTTTCTCTGTCCTTCAAATCAGCACCCCAAAGAAAAACTTTTTTATTTTGCTTATGTGCAATGTCTATCCAGTTTGTATTATTTTTAATAAAAACTGCATGTGGCACAATTCCGGCTAAATCAAATGCTTGCGCATTATTAATAGTGTCGTATATAGTATCGGAACGTGGATCTGCAAAAACACCAACGGACCCACTGGAGAGAAACATAACCGGGTACATGTTTTGCTTAAAACGCAGCAAAGAACATATATCCGCATCGAAACTCGTGAAAAAGCTCATTCGGCCGCACCCGTAATGTAACATGACGTCCAGAATGCTATCCACATAAAGATTTTTATCAATTGTTTGGTTACTTTCTAGCAAACCGTTAGATCTCAATTGTGGCCATTTGATTTCAATATCGAAACCAACAGATTTTTTCACCTTCGTTAAAAAGTCTTTAAAAAGTGGAAAAAGACGATTATCTTCTTCCAAAACGGAGTTGTGTGCAGGGTATTCAATTATTTTGCCACCAACAATTTGATACGTTTTTAAATTTTTCAATTGTTCATAAGTAACATCTTTAATTAAGACTTCTGTCAAATCATCTTTGCTGGTTGGTTTTTTTGATTTAATACATACAAATACCGAATAATCGTGATATATTACCGGTATAAGGTCTTTCGTGACCTGAACATCGAACTCAACAAAATCAGCACCCAGTTCACCAGCTGCCTTCATTGACGCCAATGTGTTCTCAGTAATTGGTGATGCGTTTGTTGTCTCTTTCAAGCTTTTCCCCAATCCGCGATGTCCTAAGTCAAACCCAGTCCAATTGCCACGCCAATAACTTGCAAAACTTGTACGAAAATCAATCAACGTATTATTTAATGGATTAAGCACAATATAATTCAACTCTACTGTGCCAATTGAGTTCAGCCACACTGGTGATAAAATATTCAAATTAAAGTTACCTTCTGTTTGTTGCAAAACATCAGGATAAATATGTTGAAATCCTAATAGACTCACAAGATTATCATTGCCATGTGTGGTGTATATTTGGAGAATGTAAGCCACATTTTTAATATCACTTAACGTTGCATGAAATATTAGTATATCATTTGTTTGATATGGAACGCCAAATTCAGGCTGGTCATTCAAAAAACTATCGCCATATGCCATACGCACATATTCCATATGTGCACGTGCTGATGGTAAAATTGATGTTAAACGTTGTGGATCTACTGGCTGCAATTTAATACGCAACTGTTTGTTAGACATATCCGATTCGTTAAATTTCAAAGGATTACGAAATAGTTTAAATTGTACAATGCAGCCCGAAGTCAACCAACCGCGTTGAACGATACGTTTGTCACTTATTTTGCCAAATTTATCAACGCGTGAACCAATCGTAGAAGATGTATTAAAATTACGTGCATTCAAATCTGACTCCCAATGTTTTATTTGAAGCGCACTTGTCGAACTTTCCACAGCTGCAATGAAATAGCGATAGCTTACATTCGCATTTACAGGTAAAAACACTGTTCCAGACCAGACGCTATGCTCTTCGGTGCGATTAAGGTAAATGGCTTGGCGAGGCTGCCACCCGCCAAGCTCTTTCAAATTCCCAATTAGAGCCACTTTTTCGAAATCATGTATGAGTACACCAGATAACGAGACGGTGAAATTGTATTGCAGCGCATTGGTTCGTTTGAGGCCTTTAAACTTCCGTGCACTGTAGTACTTCTCATAATACGTTGTATCACATTGTGCGGCCTGTGGCAATGTTGCAAAAATATTGATGACCCATAATGTGACAGCAATAAGCTGTGTAGTTCCGAGTTGCAACATTTTCACGTTTAATTTCTGCAGAATCGTTCAAGCAACTGGTCTATTTTACCTTCAATTAATGATTGCATTAAATTGATTTAACGCCAATACGATAACTTATCTCCACTTGGCACACAATTATTACTATTCAGTACCGTAATATATAATAGTATATCTGCAAGTAATGAATCCAATAGCTGTAAATAAAAATGTTGAATTTCAATGAGTTATTAACGAATTTTGATGCTGATTATTAATTAGTTTTTTCTTTTAAGTAAAGCTTTTGCAAATTCGTCCCTTCAGCGATTTTATAATCTACTTTCCCCCGTATTGACGTCATTTCCAATGTGTTAAGAAATTTCGGGCAAATCTTATTATCATCCACCAACTAATTTTCTACTATAACGGTAATTATAAATTAACAATATCATTGGATGGTAGTATTGAGGATTGAAATGTTTATTTCTTAATATTTAATTCCAATACAAAAAAATATATGTATTTTAAAACATATTTTCAGGATTTTTTTAATAGTTTCTGAAAAATATTTAGGACTTATCTGAAACCATTAACTGATAATTTTTAAATCAAACGTGACCAGTCATGCAATTGATTATACGCAATAATGATAATATTGCTTGTTTTTCAAACGTTTCAAGTGAAATACAATTAAATTAAATTTAAAAAAAGTAAAAATAAAAAAACCATTAAATCAATAATAACGAATATGTTATAATTTTTCATGATTAACTATTAGCTCAATATTTCAACTTACCCAAAATAATTTTGTCTTAATATCATTATTATCATTATTAGACGTGATTCGCCACAGACTCTTTAAGATTAATCAATATAATTTTTAGAACGATTTTATCGGAACAGAATCTCTCGAAATAACTCGTGTAATCATATGAATTCAATTGGGGCCCAATATTTTATACATTTTCAAACGAAAAATATAAAAATATATAAGTACATAGTATTTTCAAGGGAATGGGCACCTTTTAAATCGAAATAAATTTTGAAGTGAAAGCCTTATAGCACATACCAGAAGCGTTTGACTGGTTACTCTCAAATTCTGAAATAGCATTTCAATATGATTGTGATTGTGAAAGCCTTGTCCTGGTACTCTGTAAAGTGGTAATAGCCACCCATCCATTAACACTTATCACAGTGATTACCCTTCTGTGAATACCTTTAACCTCAAAATCATTTGGGTATAACAATCCATGAACATACAATTGATTATTTCACAACTTTACGAACAAATATCGTTAACATTTCTATTTTTAATTATTTAACATTTAATTTTCATTTCAATTCATTATTTTTTTATTCCATATTTTAACCACACTTAACTACCATTTTAGCGAATTTTAAATTTTTATGTTTACTTGATTTTTTTTTGTAATCATTCAAATACTTTATTTCATAATTTTGATAAATTTTTTCAATAATACATGGAAATATTTCAAATGTTGATCCCGCAATTTTTTTTGCTTATCACTTGGGATTGTAACAATATGATGCCAGGAAATCGCTAGGAAAATTTGTATTGGACGTACCCTAAGATATGCGCTGACACCGCTTATTTACAAACTTTTCTAATCTTTTTTGATAGAGAAAGCAAATTTCTTTACTCGAACTCAATCGACTTTTAATAAATCCGCAGTCTAAAAATAGAATAATGTAATAAAATGATTGTTGTACATACAGTCTTTCAGAAGATATTACATGAAGCAAATTTTCATAATCCAATTTTCTCCATAAATGTCGTTGTGTATGAGCTGTGATTTGAGTATTTAAGTTATATATATTTTTTTATCTCAAAATTTCCTTAATTTAATTAAGAACAGTGCTTCAAAAATTAAAACTTTAAAATTATAAACACAAATTTTAAATACGGGTAGAAAGCCCATGGCCGTGAAACTGACACGAAAAAAATGTACATAGAATGGGCACTAAATTTAGATAAACCTTTTAAATGAATACAAAAATATATATTCTCTAAATTCCACAACAGATACTGCAGTGCACGCAGGATCTAAGCAACTATCATACTGATAAGTTTAAAGTAAAATTTTTGCTGGAATGCACTATCAATTTAAAATAAAAAAATTTAAACACACACCTTAATTATTATTTGACTACGTCATTTACTTGAGATTATTTG
>JXPQ01006745.1:7735-22685 GCA_001014675.1 Ephydra gracilis
CACTAGCGTAGTGAAGTATAGATAGTCTTTCGCTGCAATAGTTTGAGTCGAACACTAGACTCCACTATGTAAAGAGTAATTAATAAGTGGAAAAGAAACAACTCAAGCCCATATTGTAGCACCCATAANGCAAGCCCATATTGTAGCACACATAACCGTGTGTGAAAGTAGTGGTTGTGTGTTGTGGTAGCCGGTATAAAAAATTAAACATGTATAAAAAAAAAACAATGTGCATCTTTTACATACTTTCACATAAGTGACAAATGTAGTTTAACCTAACAAAAAAAAACCTTCACTTATTCCTATTTCTAAGTCATCGAATAAAACTTGGTATTATTAAAAACACTGTCACAAAAAAAAATTAAACCAAAATAATCCCAAAAAAAATTGTCTACGTTGGGCAAATACCTCCGAAGACTTATCGGCACGAAGTTGAAAATCTGTTTTTTTGTCAAAACGTATATTACAAACATTTTCCGACTTTCATTTAAAGAAACATTAATTCTATTTGGCCAATACTCTGCATAGTCAAAAACTCAATAACTTTTAGAAAAACGAGAGGGATTCGGGATCTTATAAATAAAAAAAAAGGCATTCCTCTGCAAGACATTATTCGAGGCATAACTCTAGCAATATCTTTTATAAATTTAATTGTTTTCCTAACGCTTAGAATAAGAATTGGAACCGACTTTGGGAGCGAAATTTCTTCATTATCTTTTTGCATAATAATTAAAAAAATTGAAACTCTTTTTTGCTATGATGTGAAAACACACGATCTAAATTGTCTTTTTATGCCCAGTAGTTAAAGAGAGTATGTGCGAAGTATGTTAGGCATTGGAAACACATTTTAGACTACGTGTTTCTTAAGTTAAATTCTTAGAACCGAAGAAAAATCAATTCGACTCACCGATGTGCTTTTGTCTGTCTTTCCGTGGACACCATAACCCGAAGCAATAAACAAAGATTATTTTTTATATTGTAAAAAGCTAGATTAACATAACAAAAGAGGAAATAGGTACATAATTTCCGATATCCTCATATATATTTTCCCTTCGACTTCACTAAATTACGAATAATATCTGAAGGATATTTCTACAGTTTTATCGAGTTTGACTAAACGCAGTCAATAACAATTGGCTTGAATACACTTAAATAGATATACATATGTTTAATAAAAAATTTTTTTATTGCTTAATTTGTTGGCCTTTGAGGCCGATACAGTGAAAATAGCGATATAGGTAATTACATTTTTGTATTGCAAGTGACACATAATGAGCCATTGAGGTTTTATCTGCATTTTACTGAAACCAAGAGTTAAAGTCTATGGATGGGGAAAAGCGAAAACTATTGAAATTCGTTATTGCAGCTCTATTTCATACTAACATTTTAATGATATTCTCAAATTTAAGTGAAATCGGTCAATAAATTTGGCTGGCCTTTGGGAAAGTCTTTTACCTCTGATTTACTTAAATAGAGAAGAAGGCTGTAAGATTCATCGCCAGGAACTGAAACAGCACTGTTCTGAAAGTTTCATAACATGCAAGCATTTAATTGAAATCAGCCAACACTTGATCTTGAAAAAAGCTATGATCCTATAGAGAAAATAAATTTAGAGAAAACTCTTTAGCATTCAATATTCCCAGCATGTTAAACATTATTTCAACGTATTACTTTAATGGACGTCCGTTGCAATTCAGCTACTTTACAAAACAACAACATAATTGGCTCGAAATTATTCAGCGTAAATTCATCATCAACACAGTTCTGAGTGTGTCTGGCCATGTGCCGATCTGTGCTCGCCAGCAGTCAGCGTAGTTTTATAACCTTTTAGTTGAATCTAATTAGAATTGCTATTGCTGACCACAAACGCAGACATTGCATGTTTCAAAGTTGTTCTAATTAATAACGACCGTTGCACTGGCAGTAGCCGTGCAATTTCTGTAATATACCTGCAAGAAGTTCGGCCTAATTTTCTGCATTTAATTATTTATTTTTCGCGTGGCATGTTGTTGTTGCAATGAGTTAAACACTACGCGTGGAAATCGTTGAAGGAAAGCAACGCAAAGTGAGCGGTAATTGCATTCATATTAATCGCTTGAAATAACTTACTTGCTCCTCTGCGCTTATAAGTTGAAATTAAAATTTAAATTAAAATGACTGCATACATTTAGCTCTGCGTTTTCGTTTCGTTTGAAGTGGCGCGGGTTGCAGTAGCCACTATGCAACTTACTGTGTACATTTCAAGTGAATTATTTTCATGAATATAATTAATTCATTTATGCATTGTTTTGGCCAAGTAGGTCCATACCTGGAGCACCTAACCAGACATGCTTTGTTTGAGCGCAAAGTGGTAAGGTACAATTGGCGTAGTGTCGGCATGATTGTCTTTTCGTTTAATCATATACGTTTATGCACTTGGGGTGGTCACAAATGCAACATTTAATGCGCTTTACAATGTTTATGGCCAAGGTGCATTACCTTGCCAGATTCATCATGCAAAGTAGCGAACTTTCGTTTAAATAATTCGTTGGGTACGCAAAACATTCTTAGTCAATCTCTTCATGGTAATTGTGCGCAACAGATATTCTCGTAATCGATGTGTGCAGTGTGTGTCTGGATCGCATATTGCGAGGCGCTGTTATCGATTAAGGAGTAATGCTTTTTCTTTAAAATAAGACTAGGAAGCATATTGTTATAATTGCTACTTTTAATTGTTCTATTGTTTCACCTGGCTGCACCGACATTTTTAGTGTCATCTTAAGCCTTCATTTTTCACCAAAGTGAAAAGTGTGCTAAGAGAAAAGAATAAGCTTCTTCGATTAAGCTAGGATTGGCGGTGAAATTAAGTTGCAATACGATAATTGAAAGATATAGATGCCTCGGCCATGTGTGCACATCGACGCCCAAGCCGAAATTCTACGGATACCAACGCCATGCGCTTCAGTCGACTGATTACCATATCTTCCGCTCGGTGGAGCAAAGCCACATTAACCACAAATTTACAAGTAAGGATGTAGTCAAAAATGAATTGGGGCGGATGGATTTTTTCTCGATGGGATCCGACAAATGTCAGAGATATGGACAAAATAGTCAAAAGTAACGGAAAATAGTTGAAAAATAAAATAAAAATAAATAAAAATAAGAAATTTTCCAAAATTAAACTCTATATTTTGGCATCAAAAGGGTCCGTGCTAACGTTAATGAGGAATGCTTATTAGTTAATGGGGAATGCTTATTAGTTTTGCTTGAAATGCAGTACTTAGCTATGATAGTGATACCTTGTCTAGGAGTTAAAAAGGAATCAAAATTCAGCTCAAGATCCTGCGTTTGTACGCATATTTTTCGGAAGTCGCACTAAAAAGAACCGATCAGCATCCCATTTTATCAACGTTGGGCAGATTACACTTAGGCTGAGTGAGTGATTCAGTTTGATTCGTACTGACCAAAGCAGAGTATTTCGTAAATGTAGTTCATGAACTCCGCGACACCAACTTTGTGAAAGAAAATTTAAACATTGATAGTGAAAACTCATTAAACACCAAATGTATTTTATGACGAAATTAAAGTGACTTGCATAAATATCCCTAGTTTTATACACCGATTCCGGTAAATTGATGGTGAAAGTTATATAAGAGTACTGCCAATTTTTACCCGAATATGCTCCGAACTACTATGTATGACAATCTTGATATAAGAATAAATTTGATTTATATAATAAATGATTCCTCTAAAATACGAAAATAGTAAAGGAATGTATTAATAATGACTATATAATTTTCATTCGAGGATAAAATTTCAATAAGAGGTACCCAAAAGAATATCTGATTTTGGCTACCCAGGAAATCGAGCTTGGGCTTTGAATTTTTGTGCAAAACCCAAATTTCATCATACCAGCTCAAAAATTACACGACAGAATAATTGGAAAACAGTGTTAGAAACAGCCAAACAGAAGTCAATGGTTCAATCAAAATGTGTGAAAGAACACAAAAGGTAGAAAACTTTATGCTTGAACCTCTACCCTGTGTTGAAGATTCCATAATTACATTCATTTAAAAAAGTCAGTTTGAAGTACGAAGACTAAAACCCCCAGTTGCGAATAATATTTCATTATACAATTGAAACAAGGGTCAAAGGATGACCTTAAGAGCATAGATGTAGGAACTCAAAAACAGTTGTGTTATGATTATTGTTCACTAATCACTACAGTTTCCCTAAAACATCAATCTTGTTAACGCAATCAATAATTCCCCATATTTAAACACGATTGGTCCGAGTTTCTTGTACTTCAGCATTTTCACAATTCCATCAACGTCATCGGTCCTTCGGAAAAATGGAAATATTCTAATGATAAACCTGAAGCTCTGTTAGAGCTTCAAAGTCTTTTGATGACAAAATGAATCCAAATCATTTGTAATTTAAACTATTAAGAATGTTATAGTCGGCTTAGGCCGAGAGCATAATACACGTCGCTTCATTTTAAATAAGAACTGGAGAAGTACAGTACCTTAAGTTACTCTGGATTAATGAAATTAAATATGAATGAATGAGGAGTCCATTGATTATATTTTTTCACTTAGTGGAATTTAATTAAATTTGAATGTAACCGCACCATGAATAAGCAGTCGGCATTAAATCCTTTATTGAGACCACATACGTGTACTGGAGGTACCTATGATTTTCATTGAATTACTTCTACATTTTGTTCACACATTTGTTATATTAATATTCACTCAATACTGAAATTCCGTCGAATTGAAAAGCTAATTGTGCATAATTCAGCGTCAGAGCCTCTGTTGAGACGACATAGGTGTTCGAATTTCCACCCAATCACATTCAATTTGGGTACACCTATTGATTATATTTAAAGGTGTAAGCTTAAGCTCGCATCTTTAGTAAATATGTGTATAAGTAATGTGCTAGAAGTACCTGAAATAATAGTTGAATTTTGACCAATTTGTACTAAATTTCGTTAATCTAGCTTAAGCCGTTTGCAACATAAATATCATCAGTGTTTCTACTGGGCTAAATTGGATGAAAATTAAATGTGGATACAGCACACCTATAGGTTTCCAATAAAGGCCCTAATGTAGAATTACGGAAAGTTACCAGTTTGTGGTAAGACCACATTGCATTATTAATTTGACACGAATGTATTCAATGTGGATGTAACGTAGAGGTACTTCCTGTACATCTATGTGGTCCGAATGTTGGCTTTAATGTTGAATTACACATAGTTAAACATAATTATAATCCAAACTCTGTACCAGAAATAGGTTTGAGTGGATGAAAATTAAAGCTCCCTCCAGTACACCTTTTTCGTGCCAAGGGGGGATTTCATGCTAAATTACACATAGTTATCATTCATATTTAACGAAATTTCCCTATACATTAAACATAAACAAAATTCAAATGTTTACATATAAACATATATATACAATTAATGTGCGTACCATTGATTAATTGAACACGCCTATGTGGTCCAGAAAAAGCGAGTTTAAAAAATTCTTTATAATTTACGAAATTAATCCAGGGTAATTTAAACTATTTTGTTGGTTTTTATTTAACAATCAAACGATATGTGTTATACTGCCGGCTTGAGTTGACTGTAGCTTTTTTACTTGTTTTCCATTTTCTTTCCTTTCACTGCAAATTTTGATTTTGTGCGAGTACGTCAATAGGCAATATAAAATCGATTTACATATTTTTTCGCTTTTATTTATTATTATTGTTATTTATTGCTTAGAATTTTTACAGTAATTTCAATATTTTTTATCGTCCTTTTTAAAGTCATGCGTGTTGAAATTACTTAGACTTCATTTTAAGAAGTAAATTATTTGAAAGTGAAGTTATCAATGCTGAGATACAAGGCCTGTTTTACAATTATATTGTAAATTGAAGAAAATTGCTAGAAAAACTCAAGCACAATAGAGAATTTTATAATTTTTCAGACTTACACTAACTATCTAACGCTATCAATTACTTGGTTTATTGATGGACCAGCTTCTAGCTCAATTTTTGGGTCATTGTACTGGTTTAAAGGTTTCAAAAATAAATTACTTATAAAAGCCACTTAATTTAAAGACTGAATTTAGTCAAGTTCAGGAATATTATGTAAATGTCTTGGGAGTACTGCAAGAGCTAATTTAAAAAATTTGAATTGAAATAACTGGCATTTATTTTCATTCAAGTGAGATCGTGAACAAAGATACAAAAGTTATCGAAATTATCTAACCGATTTCACAAAAATTCCAGACATGAAAATATCAGAACAATGCTGCAATGTAATTTAAATAACTTTGTACCGATTTAAGTGAAGTCGCTGGTGGAACTTCAATGGTAGGTTCCCCGTTTGGATAAAATAGGATATTCAATTTCGAAAATATTATGACCATGTCCCAAAGACTGCTGGAACAACAAATGCAATGACAAGTTTTAGTATCTTGCAATGAATCTATTGTGTTCTATGCTAATTTTGGTAAAATTGGGAGTAAAAGGTCTATTTGAGGCACTCGAACCTTTTCACGGATTTCAGTTAAGTTAAAAAATATTTGAGAAAACAAATTAAATTCTTCTTTTAATTGGTTTTCATTATTGGTACTGAAGAGGTAAATCATATCACGATCCTTATATTCTTATAATGTACGCTTTTTTGATTGAAATTTAAAATTTATGTTGCAAATGGACAAATTAATTGATTGAAAACTAAAGAAATCAATAAAATATTATATGGTATCAAATGTGATATTATATCCAAAGGATCCCTGACAGATGGGTAATAGGCAATTGGTTCTCACCGAGTATTAAATTTGAATTGTTTTTCTATGCACGTCGCATATAGAATTGGAGAACTGTACATCAGTTTGCCTTATGCGCTTGTAACACCCAGAACGAGTTTTTGGAGAACTCAGGTATGGCTATCCGTCCGATCGTAGGCAAAACTAAAATAGAAGTGCTTGAGCTAGACTTAAAATATTGGTACACATATGTTATGCGAACATTTCAGATCGGATTTCAAATTTTGAAATGCTTCGGCTACCGCCAATACATCTCTCAAAATTACCGGTGTAATTCTGCTTCAGCCAAAAGAATTGATTTTTTTAAAGGAATTTCGCAATTAAAAAAAAATGGATATACTTGAATAAAAATCAGAGGTACATCAAGTACACCTCAATGGTCCCAATACAAGGTTTAATGCAGAATTACGTATAGTTTTCATTTAAATTCTGTGAAATTTCAGCTTAAAGTATAAATAAATATAGTCGATGTGTACTGAAAATGTGCATGCTTCAAGGAGCATATATATATGTGGTCGAAAAGGCGGGTTTTAACCCGTTTCCATTACATACAAATAACAGAAAAACACTTTTTTTCTTTTGTCCTTTTCAATTTCGAAGCGACATATATCATATTGTTGGCTAAACTCGACTGTACCTTTCTTGTTTTATTTTATTTTATTTTAATATTTTTTTTAATGGCAACTACATGCAACACGTGGCACATGCTACGTCTCTTAACAATTTGCCAAACCATCATAACTGGAATGCCGATAAACATGTGAACATGCAACAGTGTACTGCATAATTACTGTACATCTGTTGCAGTTATTGTCCTCATACGCCGTAGCCAAAAGTGCATCTCTATGCGCAGTGTAAATCAGCAAGCAAGAACTCTCTGAACGTCGCAGAAATGGTCGAAACCCTTTGTAGCTGAATGCAGCACCTTGAAACGTGTTGCACCTTTTGTTTTGTCCAGCGTTATGTTGATACCTATACTTGTTTAAAAAAAATTTCCTTAGTTTCGGTTGCAGCTGAAGACTGCAAATTAATGGGTTTGCGCTCCTTGCACATTGTGTTGTCATATCGAAATATTTTGTGTCTGTGCTGCAACGCTAGCTGCTGGTGATGCGGCAGATGTTCAGTTTGCTTGTGTTGCTATTATATCGCTTTACCAAACCATTTTCTTTTTTTAATCATTTTCAAAGTATATTTTAGTTGATTTTTTGCATTAGGTTTGAGGCTGCTTTGGCCTTTATCTCGTGCTTTGCATTTCATTTCATTCCTAATTACAATGACATTATTGAGTTCATTATTGGCGGACGAGTGTTTTATTTTGAAATGTTGCAAGTTGCAATTTTTACTTTAAGAAATGCAACAGGAATATGAAAAGATTTTTGCCTGCCACTCTTTTAAAAGGGGCGTTTGTTTTACTTGCAAGTCCGTTTATCTGGTAATTTAAGCCGCCTTTGTAAATGCAACATCTTTTGTCACACATTGCATCGCATTTTGTGTGCCAAAGACTGTACATATACAATGCAGCTCATTGAGTTTTAAGTACAGTAAACTACCATTTTCGTAATTTCTTTAATTGCAAGTGCAGAGAAATTTTCTCGCTGAATGCCACAATCACTCAGCATGAGATTAACATTTTTGTTCTATAATTTGTTTTCCTATCTCCAGGGTTAGGTCTTTAAATTTAATAAAAATTTAAAGTTAAATTTCAAAATAAATGGCTAAATCAAATGAGGAATTAAAAAAATTCCGTGTTAGTATTTGAATGTTTAATATTTTTGTAGTTTTGAGATATTTGCATACATTCATCATGCGAATGCGAATTTCTTAAATACCAATTCTTAAAAGATTTGGCCACAGGGGCTACTGATAATTCTAGTCCGTCTTAACAATTGTTCAAGAGGCAATACTAACTTGTGTCATTAAACCAAGTTTAATATAATAACAACAAACGTTAACATTAAATCTAATTAATTAATTTCGGCTATATGAGGTATTAAATTTATAATCGAGGATAAAAGTTCTACCGGAAGCACTCATTACACAAGAATTCACAAGTTCTAAAAACGTGTCAAATCAATGCAGCAGTACCAAATTTCAGTAACTTTCGATGAATAGGCTACGGCTAATTAGTCTTATGCTTATTAAAATTGAAAACTACCATAAAATGTTTAAGCGACAATAAATTGCAATAACCTTACTAACTTGAATTTCAATCGTAGTGACATCGAAATGAAAAGTTTAAAAAAAGCCACACCAAACTATGGGCCGATTTGCCTACTCCCGCGCTGAGTCTACCAAAAATAAATCTACATTAAACAAATTCCATCGACATCGACTTTATTCACTTCGATTATGAATATGACTCTAAGAAGCATAAAGTAAGATGAACTTATTTGTATGCATTCATACTTTGTACAAATCCGTATTCTTGGTCTGAGACTGATGATATAAAATTACACCGAGACGTCAACTGGAAAAATTTGGGGATGGCGTGGTTTTCATATTTTGTTAATTGGGCATGAGCCGGCAATCTTCCCGATGCATTGCAGCTTTGCGAAGTTGCCGATATCTAGCGTTGAGACATCGTGCAATATTTGATCATTCCTAGGCTGGTTGCGTCTTTCCCTTTTGCGACTAGCACCGCGCGGATTTGAATCGAATACATGAGTACGCAATTCTGCCTGATCCGAACGGGCGCTATGACCTTACCAAGGCAGCTTTTTGCTTTTTATTCGTTAAAGCATGCCAGAATCGCCGTAAGTTTCATATAACGACAGGTTTCATATACAACGCAATGAGATCATAGATCTCACGTAAGGTTTGCCACTCAAAGATTTGAAAGCCTCCACGCCTCAGTAACTTATAGCAGAATCCGTTTTATGAGCAATGTGAATATGCTGTTTTCTGTTTTTGGAAACATGCCCGTATTAGTGGATTGGTGACTTAGCCCGTAAGTAACAGTTTCTAATACTAATGTTATGTATTATTTTTAAACAAAAGTTATTAGAACTTATTTCTAAAGGATAAATTCTTAAATGTATATCGTAGCGTGATTGCCAAAGTACTACCTTGATACTGACGTCGGTCTAGATATTTTGCACTAAACTAACCGATTTCTTTCTTGATTTTATAAATATATGTTCAAGACCTTATGAATCCCTGGTTTTAGATTTTTACCGACGTACTCTTTTATTATTCGAGTTACTTCTCGTACCCCATAATTCTATGTTCAAACAAATTTGAGAAATGTTTCGTATTAAAGTACTTTGTCTTCAATACTTATTTCAGCTGTAGGACCCAGAATCCTGTGAATCTTTAGTATTTCACGTATCGGTTTTAGAGATTCCTTGGTTACTTAGCAATACATTTAAGTCTTTTAGAAGTAAATTCAATTGGCGGGGTTTTTCAGTGTAAATGATTATGCTGATTCCAGACCTGCATCAGGTTTTAACGGACAATTAAGTAAGTAAGAAATTCAGATTTTTTGGTTTATTGCTTGAAGGAAATTTCGTAGTGTGCAATTAGTGTTTAGGACTAATTCCACTTTTAACCGTCTATCTGAAGGTACATTTGCATATCATCTAATGCCGATATAAGGTGTATTTATTACAGTTTTTGCTTGAGTACGGATGATAAGAAGTATTTATTCGGGTTTTTGCTTGAGTAGGGATATAGAGACAATCCTATATGGATTCCTGTGGCGCCGTAGATCATATCGGTGTATATTTTGAAAAGTCACCGTATCGGAATATAACCTTTATTTATTAATACGAATTTAAAACTTTGTCGTATTTCCTGTGACCGGGGGAAGCGTTAGCGATGCAATTAAATAGAACGCAATTCTAATGAACAGTTGTTATAGCAACAATATCCAATACCTATGATAAAAAGGTATATAATGAATCAACAAGAACGCACATATAACAGACAATTCTAATGAAAAGCATCAACAACAATAGCAAAACATGAATACAAAAGTTCAGTAGATGTAATTAATAGCAGCAAGGCCAAAACATATCTAACAGTCAGCTAAATTTCGTGAGTTTGACGTGCTTGATGGTCGTAAGGGCGTCCTGTAAACTCGGTTTTCTGAACACGCGGGCAGGTACATTGAGCGCGGATCACGCCTTTAACGTATTAGGAAGCCGCAGGTCATTCGATACCACATAGAACTCTTCACGAAAATCTAACAGACACTTTTAATGAATAGCGATAAAAACTTCAGCTCATGCGTAAACAAAAAACAAGCGAAAAGGGTAGGCGCATTCCGTTCAATTCGGAAAGCTCAAGCAATTCCCAAGTGATAATTTGTAGTTCGATACGATTTTGTATATAAAGGTGTATAATCTAGCATTAAGTATTCTCAAAAGCTTTATTGATAAGCTTGTACAAAATTTACGACACATCTAATGTTTTCAACATTGTACTGAACCAAATTTTTGTTCCTTCTAAATTAGAATGCAAATATGTAAACGACATGTGATGCTTTCTTACCAATTTAATTGCTTCTTTGCTTTGATATTCATAACATAATGTGTTCGAATAAAGCTTAATTTAATAAAAAAGATTTTTCCAGTTCATTGTTATGTTACATATTTTGAATATGTTCATATCGGTGATAAAATTAAGCAAAAGGGAGTATAATTCACAAACTATCTTTTCGGAATTGTTTCGAATACTAAGCGGATAGTTGTAAGCTTACACGAAAATGTGCTCAAATGACGGATGAATCACACAAAATAGATATATAAAATAATTTACGAAATGTCGACATCAGGTTCAATAAACAAAAAAGAAATTTTCATGATCTTTTTTCGGATGATCTTTCGAAATATCACACACACAGAGCAAATTTTTCTGAAATCTCAACCCTTCGTCTGAATCACTTCCGAAGGTTTGGACAAATCTCCAAAGAGTATCACAAACTTGAACAAAATGAATTTTAAAATCTTTCTTGAATCTTTATGAACTCATTACGTTTTGCTGGAATCTCTTCTAAGCCTGTGTAGGAATGTAAAATGAATGACACAAAGCTAAGAGAAAAGTTTACGAAATGCAATATCGAATGCTATCGACTCCGTGTTCTGAAAATATGCAGTACTGCCGGATGAATAAGATAAAAAATGCCATAAAAAAAGGAAAGAAAAAAAAACAAGTAAAACGGTTACAGTCGGCTAATACACGTTATTTGATAATTAAATAAAAACCGATAAACCACATTTTCTCAATTAGTCTGGATTAATTTAATTAATTTAGACAAAGTTTTTGTGCTTCTTTTTCGTTGATTACATAGGCGTCTAAATTCAATGAATTAATAGTACGTGCATTTATTATGTTTCTTCACTTAACACAGGAATAGAACGTAAACTCAACCTTTGCATGATTAAGCAGTCATGCCTCCATTGAGACCGCATAGGCAAACTGAAGGACCCTCTGATTTTCATGCAATCGCGCCCACATTTGGTACACACATTGATTACATTCATATTCACTCAATACTGAAATTTCGTTGAATTGCAAAGATACTTA
Organism: Ephydra gracilis; assembly: GCA_001014675.1. Taxonomy (NCBI): domain Eukaryota; kingdom Metazoa; phylum Arthropoda; class Insecta; order Diptera; family Ephydridae; genus Ephydra; species Ephydra gracilis. The sequence continues at coordinate 20,056 of JXPQ01006745.1, forward strand.
TGCGTAATTCAGCATTATAGCCTCTTTTGAGACCACATAGCTGTACTGGAGGTACCTCTAATTTTCATCCAATCAAGCTAATTTTTGGTGTACCTATTAATTATATTTATGTTCACTTGATACTGAACTTTCGTAAAATTTAAATGAAACTGTGCATAATTCAACATTAAAGCGTCTATTGAGACCACATAGGTCTACTAGAGGACCCTCTGATTTTCGTACAATCACGCTCACATTTTGTTCACACATTGATTATATTCATATTCACTCACTATTGAAATTTCGTTAAATTTGAATGATAACTCTGCATAATTCAGGAATAAAGCCTCTATGGAGACCACATAGGTGTAGTGGAGGTACCTCTAATTTTCAGCCAATCAAGCCTCTTTCTGATACACAAATTGATGATATTTTTATGCAGTATATAATAGAATTTCGTTAAATTAACGTGATAATTGTCGGTTATTTTGCATAAAGCCCCTTTTGGGACTGTATAGGTGTAGTGACGTCTGTTTTTATTCAATCATGCCCTTTTGTGAAAAACATTTACATGTTTTAATTTTCCGTTTAATTATGGAATTTCATCGAAAAATACCAATTCTAACGACTGCAGTAGGCGTGAGGCCGTAATTTGAATAAAAATGTGTATAGATAGGTGTTCTAGAGGTACCTCATATAATGGCCAGATTTTGACTAATTTCAAAAGTTGATTCAAACTTTTTTCAAAAAATATGAGTACCAAATTTCGTTGATCTAGCTTAAGCCGTTCTTTCTAGTTTTTGGGTACGGACGGATAAATGGACATGGTTAAATCCATTCTGTGGTGATGCTGATCATATCATAATATTTTGGTAGGTCTCCGGACGCTGGTTTCAATTTCATTGGCGATGTGTAAAATAGTTAAGAAAATGGCTACAGAATACTTCTGCATTCCTTATTTTTCGTCAGCAGCTCATCCAAAAAAAGCAGAAAAGTCAGAATTCCGATCTAGTAAGTGCATTTGGGTCAATAGAAACAAATATGATCAGCCTGAATCAGATTAAATCATTAATTTAACTAATTTCCTGCAGATTATTTGTAGAAATCAGCCAAATTGCGTGTTTTTTTTGGAAAAATTTCAGGATGATTTATTTTTTGAAAAAAAATTTCTTTTCTATCAACTGCACAGTCTTTTAATTAGACATAAGAGAATGTGCTTAATTACTCGAGGTCGGTGGTATATCACTTCTCAAACAATTGGGTAAACAAAATTAGCTTCTTGCTGAAATATTTGTATCCTTCGGTCATTTAATTAGCGGCCCATGTAAACAATATAATTTATAGTAATAATGTTTTCCATATGGTTATTGAGTAATATGTATAGAATCGAAAAAGTTACAAATCGATTGAGGGATGGCCGTATGTCTTTGATCACTATAACTTTAGTAGGTTTTGAGAATGCTGTATCCAATTAAGTTATTGCGTGTATTTTGCAAAAAGTTTGATAAAGTTCGTGAACGTTTAACATCGGATAATTTTCTGGGTACATTGCATAACTATGAAAATTTCCTCAAAAAGGGTATGTGGACATGGTATTACTCATTAATACTTTCAATTTTTTCCATACACGAAAATTGAATCTTTCTGTGAGCTATTTGGAAATATTCCCAATGATTCCGTGTCTATCCGGTAAACCCTTCGATCCAAAGTTTCCAAATATTTATTTCAATCCAAAGATTTTGTTTTTTTTTTTATGCAACTAACCATTTGTTAAAAAGTGGAGTTTTTTAAGAAATCCTTTCTAAAGTAGCGTAAGGGTCTCATTATTTGGATTCTTTAAGTACACCAAAATCAGATGAAATCGGAATTGAAGTAAAATAACACTCGGTGGATATACCCCGGGATCCGGGACTAGAAAAATTCGTTATTAACCATGGCGGTCTGAGTTCAATTGACGATCTGTTGTTACAGAATTTTTATAATGCGGACAAAAATGTTGGTCCCAGTATTTTTGTATACTCTAGAATAGCGCTCCCAAAAAATGATTCTGAACTTAGATTCCAATAGATGAGGCTTCCAATGATACTAATCAATTGAAAATGGAAAACATTGGCTAATGAGTATTTTGTCGTTGTTTGAGAATACAAGCAGTTGTCATACAAATGGAAAAACTAAACGTTAAACGTTTTTTTATATATGTGTGTTTGTATCTTACAATATATTTATATTTACCGGATGTTCAGATTTAGTTGAAGTTTAGTGATCTAAAGTATGAATATTAAAAGCTTGTATTATACGTTTTGCAATTTTTATTTCATTATGCTTCGTTTTTGTGTAAAAAACTCAAAATTAATATATTTTCATGCTTATTTCACGGTTTTCACTAGTATCATTAATATTGCTTAAGTATGTTTCTATTATGATTTTGCTATTTTCTATTATTTACAGGCTAAATTTTTTTTGTGTTCTCCTTAATTCAACGTTAACATTAATAATTGATGATCATCAACGGTATTCGCATCGACATCATCATTATCAATTTTAGCAGAAAATAGCAACAACATTATGGGTTCAAAAACTTATTTTTTGCATTCGTATGGCGCTGTTTCTGCATCAGCATGCTCTTTCGCTTAAGATTAGACTCCATTCGA
>JXPQ01006767.1:722-13073 GCA_001014675.1 Ephydra gracilis
TATTTATTTAATTATTTATGAAACAAATTGAATTTAAGAAATTTTATTTAAAAAATTAATTTATGAAATTTAACTATTAATTTATTTATTTGTTAAATTATTTATATATTTATAAACTCTGAAGATGGAATAAACTTCACATTTAAAATTTGCTATGTCAAGTTTATCATAATGAATATTAAATCAAATAAATTGATTAGTCATCGAAAAATGAAAATGATTTCACTTAGAAATATTCGAAGAAAATGATTGAACACCAAAACGAAATACAAAAAAAAAATAANAAAAAATAAAAAAAAAAAAACTAAATTAAGCTTTGGTAATACTACAAAAAACCCTATACTTCAACGACAAAGTTGCACTGAAGATTCTCCAACTTCTTATGTAATTCTCTTCATCAACGACAATTGTGGCTATGGCGGCATTAAACTCCATTTGATGGCATAGGATGAAAACCTCTTTTAGACAATATGGGTGTACTGGAGCTTCCTTTGATTTGTAGATTCTTTGATTATATATTTGTGTGACATCGATTATGTAATTGTGTGGTATCCTTTGATACTTGTGACTTGTCCCGCAAGTCCTCTTCTTTTTGTACTGGACGTACCTCTGATTTTCATCTAATGATGCTAACTTTCTCTCAACACGCCATTGCATTAATTAAAAAGATTGTTTGTTTTTTTCTTTATTTGTTTATGTTTTTTTGGTAACAGCCTTTTTGGGCGTCCATTTCGTGCATCATTCTCGGTTCTGATTGCGCCTCGTTTAATTTAAAGAGATTGATTGATTTTCCAAGTGTAGGGGCCGATTCGTGTTTATCAAAGAAGCTTTGCCGAAGAATAATGCGTTTATAAAACACAAAATTTTCATTTATGTATTTTGTTGTTATGAACGGAAAACTCCGACTCAAAGTACGTCGTGGAATCCAAAAGGAGCCACAGAAATTGAATACGTCAGTTGGACGATGGTGTCTAACAACAAAAGTTCCCTCGTCGGATACATAAATTAAGTTGCTGCCTTTTGCAAATTTGGAGTAGTCTTTCCATTCATCGGGACCGAAATGTTACCGTCAACAGATAGACATGATGAAATCCTTGGAATCGGCTGAGAGTTTTAGCAACAAATGTCAAATGTTATTTTCCTCGAAAGTGAACTAAGCTTTTGACGGACCAAAATCTTCATTCATTACTTTCAAGGCCAATTTAAATGTATTTAGACATTCATTGAAATGTTTGCAACACAAACGGTAGTCGTTTTTTTCTATCTTGTGGGTTGGATTTGATGAAAATCAGAGGTAACTCCAGTACACCTATGTGGTCCCAATAGAAGCTAATGAGAATATTTGGCATCGTTTCCAATAAAAAAATTCAACAAAACTTCGTTATAAGTGAACATATGTGCAATAAATGTGTGTACGAAACATGGGCTTCACTGAAAAAAAAAGGTACCTCCAGTACACCTCCTAGGTGGCTTTAATGCTAAATAACGCATATTCATTATGGAGTATACCTAATTATAATGCATTTCTGTACCAAACATGTACTTAAATGAATAACAGAGGTACCTCAATGCGGCATCTATGCGCCTTTACCGTGTACCGGTTACCCACAATTATCAGTTAAATTTAAAGAAATTTAATTATTAAGTGAACCTATGTCGTCTCACAAAGGGCTTAAATGTTGAATTATGCATTGTTTTAGTTTTAATTCTCCGAAATTTCAGTATGGACTGTACCAAAGATAGATTTGGTTGCATTAAAATCAGAAAAACCTTCGCATACCTATGTAGTCTCATTAACGACTTTGCTACCTTACCATGCATTTGAATATTTATCACATATTCTTATTTCGATTCATCTGGCTAAGTCCCATAATCAAGCCTGTTCTGATGGCATATTATATGCATGAGACCCTATATACAATACGGTGATGGAAAGCACGCCAAGCGATTGGATTCTTGGAGATTGGAAAATGGATCTGGCAGTTAGTGAGAACAATATAAAGTATGAAATGTCAACATGTAAGGCCTGGGAAAATCAATGAAAATTCAAAACTTTAAGTTCTACCAGATTTAAGGCATTTTTTAAGCAAACACATCTTCATCATCCTAGAAATCAAACGTAGCTATACTTTTGCAAGCAGGAGTATTCTATGCAGAATTCTCTGTCTGAATACGGAAAAAAGGATTCCCTGATTACAAGAAGCGAATAAATGCAGTCTTGCTGTATTGCAATGCCGTTTTGTTATTTCTAAAATCTGATAAGAATAACTTGGTCATTTCTAAAAGGAAGACCTGCATGAAAATCGTGATTTCTGTCTTTATGGTGTGCGGCAGTGGAAGAACGAGCTGTACAAAACGAATTAAAATACATTGTAACGGGTATGATTCAAATCCAAGGAGTGGGAGTCGAAGCAGGGAAAGATTGAACCTATTTTGGATAGACCAACTGTTCCACAATGTCGCAGAGAAAACGAATCCCTACCGACAGAACATACTTTCTCAGATATAGGTCTGCATCAGGTGACTTAGGCTAGTATAGGAAGGTATTTAACTAAATAAAATCCTCTGTTACCGTCATATTTGTATGACTGTAAAAGCAAATCTATTTCATGCCATAGCGCACATTATAACAGGAAGAATGTTTTCATCGCGGTAAGAACAATAAATTTTCATTACTATTTTGTTTTATTTGGAGTAAGTTATTAACGTTTGATAACATTTGTACCTATAACTAATTGTTTGCCAAATGTCCTTGTACCTATTTTGGTATATTAGGGAAAAAGTGTGCATTTTCCTTTTTGCAGATGCTCGGCAAAAGCTAGATATCCCCTTGTGCTAATTTTGATCAAATTGGTGTATATTTTAATGGAACCCGGACGACTTAGTTTTGGTAGATGTAGCGCTTGCTCAGATATAAAACACACTTACTAATTTTACTGACGTTAATGTATTCCCAGCAAAGTTTGATTCTCTTATTACAATCTTTAGTATTTTATTTTTGAAAGAGTAGAGAAATATGAGATTATTATATTACAAATGACTTACATCATTGTGTCATGTAAATTCATTGTGGTATTATATTTATTTCCGTAGACTTAAATTACGGCATGAATGAAGTTCACGAAAAACCAATCTGGGTTTTCTCCAGATTGGAGTCTTCACACATTTCTTAATGTGATGCATTATCCAACGCCTTTCGTATGTGTGTGGAAGCAAAGTGAATAAGCAAAAATAAATGCAAAATATTGAAACTTGTAGCTTGCAGCGATTGCATAATGCCCATACTGTAATGATGTGTTTTCCACGAACTTAAGCTTTCGCCAGCTTAAGATGCTTTAAGCATACGTCACAGTGCTTCTTCGTTAACGAAAACAAAAACTCTTGCGATTAGCGTGTTAATGCAATGGTGAATACAGTACTAACAGGCGATGAGTGTAGAGATGTTTTTAATGGAAAACGCTGAGCTTCTGTATGAGAACAGAAAACCAATTGGCGTCGTGTTTGCGTGCTAATTGTGTTGCGTTTTAGCCACGTCTAAAAGAAAACAAAAATATATTGTTTTTATTGTTTGAGCTTTTTTCTCAATTAGTATCTATTTGGTATTGTTGTCTCAAGCACCATCAAATGGCAATGCACACCGATATAACTTGCAATGCACTTGCAAGCAGTTGCACAAGAGGTAAAATTTGCTGTCGGTGAAGTAGCCTTAAAGGTCATAATTGTCAAGAATTGACATATATGTATGAGTCTTGGAAGCAGCCGTTATGTTTTACGTTACTTCTTGTGCAAGGACTTAGTATATCATAAAAATTTTGAAAAATAACGGTTGAAATAATCGAGTGAAATCCAACGATCCTGAAAGAACACTTTTCAAAGCTTAGTTTCAGCTTAAATGAAGAGTGAAGAAATACTCGCTTTTAATAAAATTCCAAAACAAATAAAATGATAATTTCCTTGTCACTCACGTTGAGGTAATTAAAAATATTTTTAATTACCTAGACGGAAACAATTTCTTTTACTATAATTATCGTAAAGAGGAATATTTATTAGAATATTGGGAGTGTGATTGACCGTTGGAGGACTTCCCACTGCTTGTCCCACTTTCTTCTTCAATCGACAGCAAATATAAGCCAACCAGCCGAGGTGACTAAATAATATATATGAGTCTTGGTTTCAATATTTTCTCATAAAGCATTAAGGGCTTGGAGAGCATTTCGTCAGGCTTCAGAATATTCCCTATCAAAATAATAATGGAAGACCTCCGACATTGGTGAGTTAGAAACAAAAATAAATTTTTTTTATATTATGCTGAGCTGGGGATTAAATCAGTAATTAATTTTATGACATCTGAGTCCTAGTTATAAAGGTCATAAAACTACTACATGTTACTACTAACTTACTTTACTTGATTAGCTACTACAACCTTGAATAGCCCTTGGCTTCAGCGATTCGCGCCATACTTCGCGATGTCTTACAGTTAAGCTCCAGTTGCAGATACCAAGCTTAGAAACATCATTTATCACATCATAATCACGTAAAATTGCTATATTAATCGCAGTAACCGCCTGCTTCCGTAAGATTTTTCTTTAGCAAAAACCCAGTGTTTTCTGATCAGATATTGTAAGGGTCCAAGTTTCAGAGTCATATGTCAGGACGGCGAGTATGAGAGACTTATATAAGCTACGTTTGGTTTTCCGAGAGAAGGCTTTTTGAATCTCTCTGGATCTGTTCAACTTGGGTCCTGCTGAGCGCACATTAATCGAATACTGCGTCGAATTGATGATTTTGAGGAGTGTTTGGGGCTCTTCAGCCATTACAAACTCAAATCTACTCGTTGATATCTGACATAAGATTAAATCCAAACATCAGCTCATTTGAAGAGACTGCGGAAAGCAAACCAACTTCAAAACTCGTCCTGATACGCAAAAATCACAAATTTACCAAATTTCGATTATAGAATTCATTGCTATTAACTATAAAATAACAAGTTCTAGGTTTGAATTAATAAAATTCTGATGATGCGAATTTTGAAATTTATCCAGTGTTTTCAATCTTTTTCTTAAGTTTTCTTTCTAAATGGACGATATTTAAAATTCAAAAATATTAAAAAAGTAAACCTGTATACAGTCGGTTTTGGCTGACACTATAATAAACGTTGCCTGACATTTAAATAAAAACGGGAACAGCACTGCACTTTCAATTATTCTGGATTACTTTCGTTAATTTTAGCAAATTTCCTCTTACTCTCTGTTTGTGAACCAATAGGTGTTTAATTTCTATGAATTAAAAGAACATACTTTAATTTTATTTTAATGTAACCTCTCTGTGATGAAGCAGTAAAGCTCTACTGGGGGATTATATTCATTTTCACTCATTACATCAATTTCGAGAGTCAAAATTATAAAAAAAAATTCAGCATGGAAGTTTCTATTGAGACCATAAATGTACTGGAGATACTTCTGATCTTCATCTAATTACGACGTTATTTCGTACAGATGGATTATATTTATGTTCACTCAATCATGGAGTTTCATAGAATTAAAGTGATAACTATCTTAAATTGAGCATAAAACCTCCATTGAGACCACATAGATGTTCTGGAGGTACCTCCAATTTTCATTTAATTAAGCCTATATTTCATACATACATTCATTATATATATTAAGTTCATTTTGGGTACACATTTTAACTATATGTATGTTCTTTGTAAAATAAAATTTCGTTAAATTGTAATGATGAGTATGGACAATTCTGCTTAACGCATCTTTTGGAATTGGATGTACTGGTGTACTTCAGGTACCTCAGATTTTTATTCAATCACAATAATTTTTAAAACACGGTTAATGCCTTAATTTTCCGATTAGTTTTCAAATTTTAATAAATATATTTTTAAAAAGATGCACTAGAGGTAATGTGGAATAGTAATCAATTTCAAAAAGGGATCGAAACTTTTTTCAAATAAACGTGTTATAATTTTCGTAGATCTTGATCAAGCTGTTTTTTCTATTTTTTGGATAGATGCTGACGGACAGATGGACGGAAATGTCTAAAGAAATTTCTGTGGTGATTCTGATCATATCGATATACATTTTGATTGGTCTCAGGACACTGGTTTCGAGTGTTGCAATCATTTAACCAAAACTAAAGGCAAAATGTTGTCAAAATCAACGAAAAAAGGGTTGAAAAATCATTTAGAAATGTTACAGTTGATATTTAAACGATGACTGACTGATTGATATTATATTGATTGGGTTGGAATAATCATTTATTCTTCAGTCTCAGAAACAGTTTGCGCAAAGTGTGTTATCATTACTAAAAAAAAGCTTCCTTTATGTGAGGTGATTCAGGAATAACAAAACCTAAACAAGTAAGATCATAACAGACGATTCGCCGGCAATGTATTGACGCCACCTCAGACTGAAAATTTTCCTCTTATGCCCATTGTTTTTCATTCCCCAATATCAACATTATCTCAACTACTAATTTTTAATGACTTTTTTATTTCTCAACATAATTTCTAATGCACATCTCGTTTTAATAGTCAACGAAAAGTTGAGACGTTATTGAAAAAAACGTTAAGCTTTTGCTTAATTCTTTGAATTTTGAAGAATTTTAAATACCAAACTTGTGATGTATGCGCAAATACCATAACAGTCCAACTTTAAAATATCAGTGCAATTCCCTGAAGTCGAATCATACATGCCGAAGGTTTCTTCGCAATCATAAATTTCAGTAAACGTCAATTTGATCAACACAAACTTCTCAAATTTAGTATTGAAGTATTTATGTATTGTATAGTTTGACTCTCAAAAATATGAAAAACACATGTTTTTTATTTACAAGGTAAATTTGGCTCGATATCACAATTTTTTAAAGGTCTCGATCTTTTTTTCGTTTGATTGACGACAAATGAAAAAAATGAGCAAGATTCAGATCTAAGATTTTTGCGAAGTTCTAAAATGGGATCTCCTGGACATATCCCCTTAAAGTGTGCATAATTAAGATGCCGATGGAGTAGTAGTTTGAATAAAAATTTACGTGCATGATATTCAGTATAATCACTTGGATTTCGGTGGGTGGCTTGCAGTCGGATTTTACTGACCATTGCAATTTCAACGGAATTTTTATAATTCAAATTTAATAACTTAATTAATCTCAGAAAACAGCATTAACCAAAAAAAGGTCAATTCAGGCCAAGCCAATAATATTTTTTTTTTTAATTAGTTCAATTGACGATGCGTTGCAACTATAATTTTATCACAACAATAAAATTTCGATGTGCACCCTTTAGAGAAGTAGTAGAAAAAGGCGCCAAGATTTCACATACATAAAGAGAATACAATTCAATTGTAAAAAAATGAGATTTTCACTTATAGGTAGTTCTTAGTCGGATTTTACTAATCATTGCATTTTTCTTCTTTTAACATTTTAAAAACAACACATGTCATAAATCTACACGTTCTACAAAAATAAACTCTGGGATACAGTACTTGCATAATTTTAGTTCAATCAGCTCAAAATTAGATCTTTTCGCTTACAACAGCTGACCAGCGTAATAAGCATTTCAGATTAATAAAGAATTTTTTGCAACGTTCAGAGTACATACCAACTACCTACCAACACAGCGATCATAACAAATAACAGACGTCGCTAAATATATTAGCCACCACTCGCGACCATTTAGAAACTTGTCTTGAAATCTGATTACGATTATTTATTTATTTTTAAAAATTTGAAGTGAACTGTCTTAAGGACGTAACCGTTAGAAAAAAACAAAAAAACCTTTTCCATAAAAAAGTCGTTACCCAATTAACACAAAACGATTGCTTATTATTCGTAAATTTAAATGAAATGGTTCAGATTGAAATCTTGTCCTAATAAACAAAATTACAGTTTCAACTGATTCCGAACATAAAATAACGACACTAGCAGATTGAAATGGAATAGCGTTTGAAACAAGTTGAATTATTGGTTATGCAATACATTCATCTGTTGGTCTTGAGGGTATATTACACATTTATATAAAATTTATTCAAAATATTATAATCTGAATTTTTGAGCTCATTTAATACTTTATCTTACGTCCGAATTTGATATATTTCGAGATTAAGAGGGTAATAAAGACATTTTACCGTGTTTTATGAATGACCATAGTTAACTTAAAGTTAACTTGCACATAATTGCTGTGCGTACCAAAAATAAACATAAAATGCAGATACCTATTAAGTCAAAAACTTAGGGCTTAAACAAATAAACCGCAGTTGACTTTAAACTAATGTGTTGTCTTTTTATTTAATAATCAAGCGTTGTTTATTATACTGTCCGCCTAAGCGGACTGTAACGTTTTTTCCTGTTTTTCTTTAATTTTACGAATTATCAATAAAAATTTTTTAAAATTCGGTTAGCAGCTGGCATTTTATGTTTCGATGTTTTATAATTTTGTGGTTTTGTACAGGGTATTGGCAGAAATATTTTCCCTATTAATGCATACGAGGATGGAAACTTCAGCAACACTGGCAAACTTTTGCACTGAAATTCACATACAATTAAGCAAATTTTACGGTTCCTTGTTTCGGTACAATCAAACGAAAATATTTAAATGCTTAAATAAGGGCAGTTTAGGGCAAGGTTTTTTTTAGGAAGGCGAAAATGCCCTTAGTAATTCAACTTTGCTTATACGAATTTCCTGAGAGCTATCAGATGGTGGCTTATTGAGCTCCACGCTATTTTTTGTTATATTTTTTTTTGTCATAAGTTACAAAAAGGATTAATCTAACAAAACGAGACAAGAAATGGAGCCTAGTTATTAAAAGTAAAATACAAGATGAATAAATTTACTAGTAGCTGAGAAGTAGAAAAATTCAACTCTTTTTTCAATTCAAATTATAATTTCGGTATATAATAAGTACAATAAATCTTACTAAAATCTTAACAAAAATACAAATACTAGCACAATTTTTGTTCTTTCTATGATTTATATTTTACTGGAGGGTTATAAATCATACAATAATACAAATCCCGAAAAAAAACGATTCAAAAAGGCACATTTGGCTTAAGCCGACATTATAATACACGTCGCTTGGCTATTAAATCAGAAACAACACATTAGTATAAATACTTTAATTTTGTACTAGTTACTTCCTTAAATTACCACTAAAACCTGATACAGGTCTTGGCCTCAGCAATCTTGCGGCTTCATTCTTCGCGATGTCATGCATTTTGGCACCAGCTGTGCATCGTAAGCGTTGGAAAAATCATTTAGGACCTGGTCAATCCAACACAGATTCATCAATACGAGCGATAAGACCCAGCCAATTATTGACTTTGTAAATATCGTCGTAGATTTCATAAAACTCGTGGTTCCACCGGATGACCATTTGTCATCATCGCAGTAAGGGCCGTATATCTTCCTTATGATTTGTTCTCGAAAACACCTAGAGCTGGCTCATCAGATCTTGTAAGCGTGCAATCTTCGGACAGCTCAATTGATCAAACAATTGCTGTGGTGTTTCTCTTTTATATTGTAAATACTTATTAAGTTAAATGCGTTATGTGCGTTCTGCATTACATAAAATAATGATGAGGTGAAGTGTTTTGACAATTCCAAATATATGAATTTTTAGTTTCAGTTTCATGAGAATGTTTAGCAATTTCTTGCAGACGAAAAACAATAAAGAATTGTGTAGCCAAAGAAAATATCCTCTGTGATTAGTTGTCCTTGTACAATAAAGATGTATTTGCATGAACATGAATTCTTCAGCGCATATAAATTGGAATTAATTTTTGAAAATTTATGCCAATAATATGTCCATTCTCAAATAACCCAGGTTTTACTTATAATATAATAATAAGATTAAACAACTTAAAAGGTTACAGTCGGCTTAGGCCGACAGTATAATACGCAGCATTTAATTGTTAAAAAAAAGCCAGAACAGCACAGTACTTTAACTTACTCCATATTAATTTCGTAGATTACTAGCTTTTTGGGGATCAATACTATTCAGTAAAGCCTTCGTTTGCCCCACTGAGAGTGTAACTAATTCCGCATTAAAGCCTGATTGAGACCACATTCTTGAACTGGAGGTTCCCCTAATTTTCATTCAATCAAGACTTTTTTTAGTACACACATTGATTATATTTATGTTCCATGTATAATGAAATTTCGTTAAATTTTAATGATAACGCAACCCAATCCAACTACGTTGGGTCCACATAGATGTACTGGATTGATTTTAATTCCCTCGTGTCCATTTTGGGCTTACACATGAACTATATTTTGTTCACTGTATAATGAAATTTCGTTAAATTGAAATGATAACTATGGAAAATTCTGTTTTGNTTTTGCGGTTTTATAGGAGTACAAGAGATACCTCTGATTTTTATCCAATTATGTTCATTTTGGAGACACGGTTACATGCCTTAATTAACCGCTTAATATCAATTCTAATGGCTATAGCAGGTTTACGCTCAAAGTTTTGAATAAATACATGAATGAACAGGTGTACTGCAGTTACGAAATATTGCTCGGATCTTAACAAAATTCAAAAGGCAAAATAAACATTTTCAAAGAATATGTGTACCAAATTTTGTTGATATACCTCAAGCCGTTCCTTTTTTTTGGATATGTATGGACATAAATATGGATATACAACGCTAAATCAATTCATTTGGTGCAATTCTGAAATATGCATTGTACATCATGTCACATTGACGATAAGTACGCAGTTATGTATATTTATCTAATATATTACTCTTTCAGAATTATTTTGTACAGAGAATCCCAGTTCAAAAGTAATGTTTCATAATAAGATAAGATTCAATTGTCTATTTAACTTTTCAAACTACACGCAAACACGTGAAGTAGGGGAAGTACAGAATTGCTTTAATACTTAAACTTTATATACTGTCCCCCCTTTCAGCATATGTTCGTGTGTACTCTGTGAGACCATATATATTGAAGGTTAAAACATATCTAAGCATATACATTTAAATATAAATTTATTAATTTTACTGGCACAAACATAAACCAAAATATCATCCGAAACGATTATTCTGACAACAAGACACGTAACTATGAAGAGGAATAAATGTATTTTTAAAATAAAATAAATAAGTTACAATAATGTTAAGAGTGTATAGTTTATAAATATTTAACTATACAATCATTCTAAGCATATTTTGTTTGTACAATATGGAATACCCAACATGAGAAAATATGCATTCAAAACGTTTTTTATTTAAATTATTATGACAATGAATGTAAAGTGCATTGAAAAACAATTTTTTGATGCTAGTTTTAACTTGCTACGAATAACAACCGTACAATTACAATATTTAGATCTGTTTAATGTTGTAAACTTACTTAATTCTTTAAAATTAAATACAACATATATGAACTACAACGTTTATGAACAACTTAAAATATGTAATTGACATCATATGCATTCATAATTTGCTACTAAGGAATGCTATAACACACATTTCTTATACACCAAGAAATTGCTGAAGTAACACACATAAATGCACAAATGGTGGATCATCTCTTCCTTGTGGTACTATTTGATACTTTTACGCTGAAGGGAAAATGTGTCATGCTGTGATTAAAGAACATAATAAAAACCATACCAATTCCTTTCAGTAAAAAAACAGAAAAAAATTATGATTAATAAAATTGTTATAAATATAAGTTTGTTAGTGTTTTTCAAAACCAACGACAAAAACAACACAGAATTCAAGAAGCAGCATAAGCACGAAAGACGAAGTAGCTAACGAATATTTTAATGCTTGGTTTTTTTTCTTCCAAAAATGCAAAAAATTAAATAAGAAAATTAGCATGCTTCTTTCTTCTATAATTAATGTCTATTTGTATGATAAAATAACTTAAATTGCTGCAGTTGATTTTTGCTATATTTGGTTTTATTAGTATTTACAATAATTAGTGAATTCTTAACAAAAATTAAATTCGAAAAATGATTCCGTTTAGTTCTGAAAAACCTATCAGAAAAATATTGTAACAAAAAGAATTGATTTAAATATTTTTAACAAATTAATTCATTACAATTAATTTTAACTTAACTTTCTGTTACTTAAATTGTCACTTCGATTGCACGATATATATTATAGAAAAGTATTTTATACTCATTTTTATGCTTTGTAGCAATTAGTGCTGAACAATTACTTAAGACAAATCAACTGACAAGGTGCGTTGGATGCCAAATGTCTGGTGCACATTACCGTATTCCGTATTTCTGCGAACATTACTGCACATGTCTTGATATATCAACTGAAGCGTTCATGTTTTGTAGGAAAAAACAATGCAGTTTCAAATTTGTGTTGTTGCTTCAAGCATAG